>VDFB02080235.1:0-160474 GCA_007258455.2 Sequoia sempervirens
CCAAACAAGGATGCAAACCAGTGTCACTGCCTCCTCCATACTTAGAATATGCCACCTTCATAATCAGGTACTTGACTTGTGAGGGACGTTTTTCCTATTTGCATTCCTATCATTTTAAACTATTCAGTCATATGAGGCATGGTTTAGCTATCAATGTAACAAATTTTTTGTTAAACCTTTTGAAACATTGTGCCCATGAAACCCAGAGGGGTAGGGACAACTCTATCGCCCATAATGCCCTCATTAAATTCTTGATCAAGCGTTCCCTGAGGGATGTATCACCCCTTTCTTGGCAAGAATTTGTTGCCCATAAGGGTCTGCAACCTCTATTGGCAACATGGCAGTTTCGCCATAAAGTAACTCAAAAGGAGTGAAACCCGTAGTTTTCCATGTTGTCCTATAGGCCCAGACTGCTTCAGGAAGGCGACTGCTCCAATCCTTCTTGTGTAATTGTACTGTCTTAGTAAGGAATGCCTCAATTTCTCTGTTGGTAACCTCTGCCTAACCATTGGCTTGAAGGTGATAGGGGCTAGACTTTTTGTGCCTGATCTTGTAATCATTCATCAATGCAATGATTAAGTTTGATGTAAACTGAGCTCCTTGATCAATAACAAGTTCCCTTGGGACTCCAAACCGAGTAAAAATCTGCTCATACAGGAACTCAACAACTTTATTGTCATAGGCATGTGTCATTGCTTGTTCTCCCAAATCACCAGCCAAGAGCATAATCAATGCAAAACCAAAAATGTGGCGACACTCACTGGATGAGTGATCAATAGGCTCCTAACAAAACCATGCCCCACTTGTCAAAGGGACTCTGACCACCACTCTGGCGGATTACAAAGAGATTTCATCGACCTTGTTGGCCCCCCATGCTGACATCTCCACCACATTTTCTGGTGTGTAAGCCGCAAAGATCTTTGTAAATAATAGTATTCTCACAGAAGCAAGCACTTCATAGATGTTCCCTCTTTGGCTGCAAAGTGCCCACCACATGGCTCATCATGACAGGTATGCAAAATGTAATAGGTTTCATCTTCCTTAACACACCTTCTCATGACTTGGTCAGGTCCTATGTAAAATAAACAGTCTGCAATCCATTTAAAACTTTTCTCTACCAACAATTGTCTTTCCTTTGGTGAGAAGTTGGTTGAGATCTTGTTGGCTACTAAATAATTTGCAATATCTGCATACCATGGAGTTTGAGCAGCAATAGAAAACAGATGTTCATCGGGAAAGCTATCATCAATTACCTCAGGGGTGGCAGGTGTAGTTGTTTGAAGTCTTGACAAGAAATCAGCCACCACATTAGCCCGGCCTGGCTTATCAATAACTGTGATATCAAATTCCTACAACAATAGGAGTCATTTTGCTAATCTGCCAGATATGGCAAGCTTATTCGTGAGGTACCTTATTGTTGCATGATCTGTATGGACAAATATTTGGTAACCAGTGACAATGTCAAAACTTGTTCAGGGCATACACAACTGCTAGCAATTATTTCTCTGTGACAGTATAGTTTAATGCAGGGCCTTGAAGGTTTTTGCTAATGAAATATATGACATGCTCTATGGAATTCTCTTTCTGTCCTAAAACTGCCCCTATGGCATAATCAGAAGCATCTGTGTGTATATGAAAGGGCAGACTCCACTTCGGTCCTTGAAGAACAGGTCCTGAGTAAGTAAGTTCTTAAGCTGCAGAAAAGATTTGTCACAGGCCTCAGTCCAGTTAAATTCAGAATCCTTAATCAATAAGGCATATAATGGATGGGCTATTTTGCTTAAATCTTTGATGAATCTTCTATAATATCCAGCATGTCCTAGGAAGCTTCTAACATCCTTTTGTTTCATAGGTGTTTGCAAAGTTAGAATGACTTCTATTTTTGCAGGATCAACTTGAATTCCTACTTGAGAGATATGATGGCCTAAAACATAATCTGTTAAGTGTCAGTCAAATGTGTGATAAAGGCTATAAGCTATCTTTTAGTACTGAAGGTTGTGAAATCAGGGAATGAAACACTAGAGAACTAATTGTTGAAGGAAGCAGGACAAACAGTGACATATATCATCTCAGTGAACTGAATGGACAAAGTTGTCTCACTTTGTAGAGAGAAGAAAGTTGTCTTTGGCATAGAAGGTTAGGACATGAATTTTGATGATATTGTAAAGATTAACTCAAGAGGAATGGTTTGGGATATGCCAAACATTAAGAAGCCTCAATCAACCAGTTGCAAGCCATCTTATGAAGGAAAGCAAATATCCTGCTAAGGAGTATTCCACATCAAAACCATTGGATTTGGTTCATATAGATTTGTGCGGACCTATGAAGACTAAAGTCTATAAAGTGACAAGTATTTCATGATGCTCATTGATGATTACACTAGGATGACTTGGATTACATTTTTGAAAGAGAAGTCAGAAGCATTTGAGAAGTTTAAGGCATTCAAGGCATTAGTAGAGAATGAAATTGGAAGGACAATCAAGGTTCTGAGATCAAACAGAGGTGGAGAATTCACTTTTGATAAGTACAACAAATTATGTGAGGAGCATGGGATCCAGAGGCAATTTTCTGCTCCTAGTACTCCGCAGTAAAATGGAGTTGCAAAGAGGGAGAACCGAACTGTACAAGAGATGGCAAGAACAATGTTACGTCAAGCAAATCTACCAGATATGTATTGGAGAGAAGCGAATCAGACTATTGTATTATTCTGAAGAGAGTTCAAATCAGATGCAAGACTAATAAGACACCTTATGAGCTATGGAGAAGAAGACCAGCATTAGTAAGACACCTTAGAATATTTGGAAGCAAGTGCTACATCAAAAGAGATGAAGAAAATCTGGGTAAGTTTGATTCCAGCTCTTATGAAGGCATTTTTCTTGGTTATATTTTAAGAAGTAAAGCTTATAGATGTTATAACAAAGATTGAAGAGGATTGTGGAAAGTGCAAATGTGAGAGTTGATGAAACTATTCAATCTACTAGTATTCTAGAAGTAGATGATGATAAAGAACCAATTCATAGCAGTACTAAAGATTCAAAAGTTGTCAATAAAACTCCAACAAAGTATGTTCAAAAGAATCACTCTAAAGACCAGATCATAGGAGACAAAGACAATGGGGTTCAAACTCGAAAGAGTCTTGAGAGAGCAAGTGAGCAAGTACAATTTGCATTACTATCAAAGATAGAGCCTAAGTCCTACCAAGAAACAAGCAAAAAGAAAGGTTGGATAGAAGCTATGGAGGAAAAACTGAATCAGATCATGAAGAAAGAAACTTGGGAACTTGTCCCAAGACCTAAAGACAATAATGAGATTGGAACCAAGTGGGTTTTCAAAAACAAGTTGAATGAAGAAGGTGAAGTGATCTGTTATGTGACTTTTTCCGTAAGAGAAGAGAAAACTATGAAATAACCCTTTAGAATTGAAATGGAGATAGAAAAATAAAGGATATTATGATCCTTTGGTTAAAAGACAGATTAATAAAGAAGATGCATAAAAACTCTTTTAAAAAACGAGAAATAATTATATTTATTAAATAATAATTAAAGGCATCATTTGTGAAAGGGTGTGATGGTTTGAAAACCACCCCTTAAAAGGGTATATAAGGAATTCATGGGAGACTTGGAAAAGGCATGGAAAACATTCAAGGTAGAAGAAAGTGGTTTGATGAGCCATGGGCATTGAAGAAGGGGGCACATAGAGTGTGTCCAACTCGGGGTACAAAGTACACCCGAGATTGTCCTAGCCAGGGCTGTTATGCATGTTGAGTAGTTATTATGAGGCATGGTGTATACATGTTGAGCAATTACTCTAAAGCATGATGTATGCATATTGAGTAATTACTCTGGAGCATGTTGTATGCATGAGGAGTAATTACTCTGAAGCATGGTGTGCACTTGTGTTGAGCATTGTTCTATTGAACAGCTCTTGTGTGGAGCACATAGTGCATTGTGTTCCGAAAGGAATTGTTTCCTCCTAGATTGTTCCATAGCAAAACCCAATACCACCGACATCTTCCTAGGCTGAGAGTGGCTTTTCAAGTGCTATTATTTAGATAAGATAAGTATTGAAAACCATTGATTCTACAATATTGAAATATTGTTAATATGATTTTGATGTTAATATGATTAATCTATGTGGATGTGTTATTCAATTTATTATGTTAATTATTTAATTTAGAATTTTTGCCTAATTGTCACATGATTGTCGTTTTTATTGATTATTTACATTTATTTTGATAACATTAAGTATTTTAAATTATATTAACTCTAAAATTTATTATATTAAATCTGTTGCTATTACTAAAATAACTTTGGGAGAAAAGTGACATTACATGATTCGAAACAAGGCTAGACTTGTGTGTAAAGGGTATGCTCAAGTTGAAGGCATAGACTTTGAAGAAACATTTGCTCCGATAGCAAGACTAGAAGCAATCAAGATGCTCTGAGCTCTTTCAACATTCAAGAACTTCAATGTATACCAAATTAATGTTAAGTCAGCATTTTTGAATGGACGGCTAAAAGAAGTCTACATTGAACAACATGTAAGGTGCCTTGCTGATTCTGACTTAATCTTTTTTATTTTGTGTCTTTGGATTTACAACAAATACTTGTCCCTGAATATTGTTTTTGTTAATGATATGTGGCAGCTTCGTGTTCATCCTTCCAGCCTCGAGTAAAGTCATAAATAAATGTAGCCTATTGGCTATTTATTTATATGTGAGAATAAATGTGTATGGGCGCATCTCTTTGTAAACAATATTATTCTCATTCTGGCCGACTTTCTTTATGGCTTGTATTTATTATTTATCATTGTATCTTGGCCGACTTGATAAAATTGTAATTTATGGTTATGGTTGAGGCCGACCTTGTGAGGTCTCTTATAGTCATGCATTTATAAGAGACCACCTCTCTCTCCTTGTTCATCAATCAAGCAAGCTCGGATTATTCCTTCATCCAAGTGCGAATTCCTTCAAGAGCAGATTGCGAATCTCTTTAGGTGCAGATTTAGATCACAAGGAAGAGCAGATTATCATCTGTTATTGCATCTAGAGTTGATGCTGGATATTGGCCTTGTGATTGGCCTCATTGTAAAGATAATTGTTGCCATTATTATTAATACAAGAGGATCTTTGTTGCTGGGTTTTTCTCCCTCAAGTGGAGGGTTTTCCCAGGGTATCTATTGTGTTATTGTCTGATTTGAATTAATTCTCTGTGCATTCAATCTGATCACTTAAATTCAACATGGTATCAGAGCGGGTTTAAGCAAGATCGTGATCAGACTTGTCTAAGCAGTGTGTGGAAGATGGTGACCGGTGTCAAAGTGGAAGACAGCATCCTTGGAGATACTCTCACCCTTTCAGACTTAGCAAACGACATTTTGATTGAGGAGCGATGCCACTGAAAGGGCGGAGCTATCATCGAGCAGCGACCCTCAGGACATTGAACCCTTAATTTGCACTCAATCTCAGGATGGGCACGAGAGCTAATAATCAAGTCTAAATATTGTTCCATCCTTGGAGCAAGGAGTTGCAGTCTATTCTCATCGCACATACCAAATCGGGCCTGGACGCATAGACTTTCCGATTTCTACCAATTATTTCCTTCGCAAATGTTGGGATCGTGATTCCAAGTGTGGTTGGCATGAATTCGTCAACACTGAGTATCATCATATCGGGTAAGTACAAGTGAAACATCATTGCTTTCGGGTTATGCAAGCATCTCTGGAATCGAAAATCAATGTTAATTAAAATCTGCTGAGAGGAGTATAGCTGAGTGTTCTTTCATCATTCCGCGAGTATTATTGGAGCCAGTCACCGTCAGCTATTGGACCACATATTATCTATTTGTTGTGATTCATCATTTTATGTAAAGCAAAATCATCATTCTATGTGGGTAAACACTCTGCAACAGTTTTCATGACCGAGCTGTGCGGTTGGGTCATGGGAAGATTTCAGGAGATCAATAATCCTGATACGATGGAGTAAGGAAATATCGGGTTAAGAGAATATCGAGCCTCGATGGATCCTCCGACATTGGTGATTGTCGCACCTCCCCTAAGTGAGAGATCGAAGATCGTAGATATGGTCACATTCCGATAATGTGAGATTGCCGAATGAGTGACGCCAGGGTAGCAACGGGTTCATGTGCTCCAGTCATTGGATCTGAGGCATCAATGCATATCATCCATAGTCAGGCAAAGAGGACCTCCCTTCGATGCTTCCTCTGCCGAGAAGGAGACGGACTGTGATTCGCGCCCAGCCCGATCATTCAAATCATTCTCATCGGGTTTGATCTCATCTAGAATAGCTCCTGTGAAATGTCGTTCGAATAAATATTTTGATTCGCATTTTTTTAAAGAGCTCCTCCTTCCATTCTCATTGGTTAAGGATACTACTGTCGTGGAAGGCATGGGCAGTATTAAAATGAATTTAAATGGAATATGTGGAGAAAGATCTGTTGTCTCTATGGGCTGTACTAAGTTGAGTCATTATTCTGGAACAAATCAATTCAGATTTCAGGAAAGATAAGTGGCCTGAAAAGTGTCTAAGTTGAGCACTTAAGGAGATCTTTTTTTTTATCGAGATAACTGGAAACAGAGTACATCATAAATTGTTCAAATTTAACCTTGGAAAGGGCCTATGTTCAAGCTGTGGAGGTTGCGGACTGATCTGAGCTGTGGAGGTTGCGGACTGATCTGAGCGCAAGAGCAGTGTTCCTTACTGTGTCAAGTATTTGCATCCATCAGAACATTTAAAAGGATAAGTATTCTTTTGTTTATGTTTTCAGTCTGCTAAGTTGAGTAGGTCTAACATTGTTTTACTTGAATCATGAATGTTTGGTAAAGTTCGTGATAGTAATCACTGGCATGAGATCTTTGGCAGATGTCATCACTCATTGCATTTCGTAGTACAGATCTCTAAGTGTGACTCTAAGATGAAAAATGAAATGCAATTTCATTGTGATGATCACATCGATATCCTTCTCCGTGTTCATGGACTGCGATGGGGCCTTGAGAAGGCTAGTCCTATATGGAACATGCTGGCTGCATGTAAGAAATCTATAGTTGTGCAGACTGTATTTTGTTGATGCTGAGTTTAGCACTCTCAAGAGGAGCAAAAGATGGAAGCAGGACATATCAGAATTCATTAAAGATAAGTTTCTTTATACCTTCATTATGATTTTTTGATATATTTCTATTATAAATTGAGTTACTTATTCATGTTTTTATAAATCCTTATGTGTTCATGCTATAACCTGAGATAGTAAACCTTGTACGATTCTAGTCTTGATATTTCTTTGGATAGTCATAAAACTGTCAATAATCTCTCTCTAAATGCCTTGTGAACAGCTAGAAGCAGGAAAGTGATGAGAGATTGCTTAGCGATGAAAAGATTGAGGTATCTTATGAGAAAATTATGCCAACCAAAGAAATAATCAAGCACGAAGTCACAACTTGCAGCCATGGGACTGAGTTGGTGGCTAGAGGGAGTTCACTTCCAAAAGTCTTCTTTGCAAGTTCTGAAGCAGGAATCAAGAGGGAGCTTTGTAACTCACTGAGAAGAAGCGAAGATTATGGTATTGCACAGCTGCTGAGATCATAATTGCTCAAGATTGTCATCTGGATTTGTCATTGGTAGCTCCGCAAACCCATTCAGAATAGTGAGATCTGAGATAAAGGAGGACTATTCTGAACTCTCTTCAGTACTAGAGGTGTGCGTTGGAAAACCTTTTTTTTAAAGTGTTGCAGGCAATCTTGGATGAAGAGGTCGGAAGATTGAAGCATGTGCTTAAAGATTCAGAGGGAGTCTGCTGAACCTGAAGAAGATGTAGCTAAGCATATCCTGAGATACTTGCGTGGCACAGTTGGATATGGGTTGAGGTATACTTCAGATGCAGACTTGGAGTCACTTGGTTTCACTGATTCTGATTGGGCAGGTTGTGTCACAGATCAGAAGAGCACCCTTGGCTGTGCTTCAGTTTGGGTTTTGCTATGATTTCCTGGTGTAGCAGGAAGCAGTCTTCTGTAGCATTGAGTATAGCAGAGGCCGAGTACATTGCAACTTACATGGCAACTCGGGAAGCAGTGTGGCTTTGTAAGCTCCTTGTTGGATTGTTTGGACAATCAATGGAGCCTACCATTATTCATTGTGATAATCAGAGTTGCGTGAAGCCTTCTGTCAATCCTGTGTTTCATGACAGAACCAAGCATGTTGAGATCAAGTACCACTATATCAGAGATATGGTACTGCGGAAGGCTGTACAGTTGAGCTACATTAGCACTGATGAGCAGACGGCAGATATTCTCACCAAGCCTCTCGCCAGAATAAAGGTTGCATACCTTCGAGATAAGCTTGGTATGGTGGAGAATCCAGCCTTGACTGAGTATGAGTCTCAGTATCAGTGAGCCTTGTTTAATGAGTTCTTCTATGTGAGAGAAGTTCGAGGTGAAATCCCTTGGTAATGCATTTTCTTCTGTGACGGAAGAATTTGAGGTGAAAGCCCTTGTTTCCACCCTCTGAGCTGAGTCATGGTGGATGTCATGTGTGCAACTCCATGACATATGTTGTACTTGTGTTTCACCCTCTGAGAGAGTCATGGTGAAAGTCACTTGAGGTGACAACATCACGCAAGTGATGAACACTTGTACTTACTATTGCATTTTCTTCTGTGACGGAAGAATTTGAGGTGAAAGCCCTTGTTTCCACCCTCTGAGCTGAGTCATGGTGGATGTCATGTCTGTGACTCCATGACAACATCACGTGAGAGAGTCCGTGATGATCTTCTTGTACTTGTGTTTCACCCTCTGGGAGAGCCATGGTGAAAGTCACATTGAGGTGACAACATCACGCAAGTGATGAACACTAGTACTCACCAATTGATGGTTGATATTGAGACGATATCTAATATCACATTGAGGTGATATTCCTCTCTTTGTATCTGATTGCAGGCAATGATGGCAGATGGACCTCATATTGAGATGGTTCGTATTGTGCAGCTGGAAGTTCTCTCCCTAGCTGAGAGGGAGTGTTAATGATATGTGGCAGCTTCGGGTTCATCCTTCCAGCCTCGAGTAAAGTCATAAATAAATGTAGCCTATTGGCTATTTATTTATATGTGAGAATAAATGAGTATGGGCGCATCTCTTTGTAAATAATATTATTCTCATTCTGGCCGACTTTCTTTATGACTTGTATTTATTATTTATCATTGTATCTTGGCCGACTTGATAAAATTGTAATTTATGGTTATG
The DNA here is from genome assembly GCA_007258455.2 of Sequoia sempervirens. NCBI lineage: Eukaryota > Viridiplantae > Streptophyta > Pinopsida > Cupressales > Cupressaceae > Sequoia > Sequoia sempervirens. Next base: position 9,250 of record VDFB02080235.1, read on the forward strand.
GTTGAGGCCGACCTTGTGAGGTCTCTTATAGTCATGCATTTATAAGAGACCACCTCTCTCTCCTTGTTCATCAATCAAGCAAGCTCGGATTATTCCTTCATCCAAGTGCGAATTCCTTCAAGAGCAGATTGCGAATCTCTTTAGGTGCAGATTTAGATCACAAGGAAGAGCAGATTATCATCTGTTATTGCATCTAGAGTTGATGCTGGATATTGGCCTTGTGATTGGCCTCATTGTAAAGATAATTGTTGCCATTATTATTAATACAAGAGGATCTTTGTTGCTGGGTTTTTCTCCCTCAAGTGGAGGGTTTTCCCAGGGTATCTATTGTGTTATTGTCTGATTTGAATTAATTCTCTGTGCATTCAATCTGATCACTTAAATTCAACAGTTTTGACTGATATAACTTTCTGCCTGTAACTTTCCCTTGAAATGGGTGTTTTTGGTGTTCAATTTGTTTGATTTGAAGGGAGCTCGAGCACTGTAGGTTTCTGTTTAACTTTTACTCAAGGCCTTGATTGGATAAAGTCAAGACAGTAACATGCAATACTAAAATTATCACTGTATATAAATCTGAAGCATCCTATGGAACTGGACCTATAATGAGTGCTCAGGAATACAATTTCAGACCAATACAATGAGTTATATAGTTCAATGCAGTGCTATGAATATTAGTTTTGATGCCTGTAAGTGATTTTCAGATTCATAGGAACATCCAACAGCAAGTTTAATCTGGGTTATAGGCATGTACTGTATACTTGCATTCCATCAAGCCAATGACAAACAGCCCTTAAGAGCAGCACTTCTGAATGACTGAAATACAAGGAAAAATAAGACATGGCCAGAATTATTTAGCAAGATTTCCTTGACTCAAGAGACAACACCATGTTTGTACATAGCAGGAAAGCAGTTGTCACAATGACTGAGGTTATCAAACAAGACCCTCTAACTGTAACAGAGTTCATAATGACTCACATCTGATTACCAGCAAATAGTTTATGGATGGATTACAATACAAGTTCAGGTTTTGTCTTAGAAACAACAATTTGTAATCATAATATGTTGTACTGACAATCATAGAGTCATTTTCGAGAGACAAGGATCTTAACAAAACCACGCATTATAATACTACTTGCCATCATATATATATTCAGTCCCAGTTACTGGAAGTCAACAAAAATAACAAATATATCCAACCTGGGAACTCCACGCACAGCAGAGAAAGGAGGATAGTCGCTGAAGGTAACCACGTCTTCTCTAAAACCCTCTAACAGCAGCCATGACCATAATCTGAGTATGAATAGACGCGTATCTCTCTTTCAATCACGACTTAAATCTTCACTCGCTCAGTCTCTCTGAAACACATCTAGAAAATGATTCAAAGGGCTTGCATTTCCTACCCCTAGGGTTTCCAAAAGAGCCCCCGTCTTCAGCAGCTTGGAAACTCCTCAAAATCGTCACCAAGGAAGGCAGCGAAATCACAGTATAATGAAGCACGAAGAACAGAAATAAACTCCCAAGTAGGACAGATCTCTCACTGTCGAAATGGGCCTCCCATAGTTGAACCTGCAACCACGAACTATCTAGAGCTCTTCCCATGAAGTGTAAATTCGTAATAATCAAAAGTGCGTTCCAAAATGAGCCTTGTTTCATATATTACCCAAAAGGCCCGATAAGAGACTTCATTTCCATTTAATATTTCTCATGAGAGGCCGATAAAAAGTCTCATTTACCAATATAGGTGACATTTATAAAATTCACTTCAATATTTCATTAAGTCACCTTTTCAAATAAAGGCATAAGTGACTTTATCAAATTTCATAACATTTCACCTAGTCACTTAAAAGATAATTTAATTAATTACTCAATATCACATTAGAGGAAGAATTATGAACTGATGTGATAATTAAATAATTAAATAAATGATTCCCCTAATTTTGTCACTTGCCTTTGGGAATTAAAAAGGCAAGGCGGCGTCCCACTTAGCTAGCGAGAAGGGGACATTACACAACCAGAAGGGTTTCAATGTTCTAACAATCCAAATTATGTTTGGAGATTGAAGAAGGCTTTGTATGGACTCAAATAAGCTCTCAGAGCTTGGTATTCAAGATTGGATGGATGCTTGCATCAGCAAGGATTTTGGAGAGGAAGTGCAGATAGTAATCTGTATATAAAAATGGAAGGAGATCAACTGCTGATAGTTGTGGTCTATGTAGATGATATCATTTTTTGTGGCAGCAATGATGACATGAGCAAGGAATTTTAGAAGGCAATGCAGGATGAATTTGAAATGTCAATGCTAGGAGAATTATCCTTCTTTCTTGGGTTGTAGATTGCACAATCAAACAAAGGCGTTTTCATTTCACAAAATAAATGCATAAAGGATATGCTAAGTAAGTTCAGGATGGAAGATTACAAACCAGTGGAAACAACTATGGTTACAGGATGCAAGTTGAGTAAAGATCTACTTCGGTAGATCAAACCTTATACAAATCTATGATTGGTAGTTTGATGTATGTGACAGCATCTAGACCAAATACCTTATACAAATCTATGATTGGTAGTTTGACGTATGTGACAGCATCTAGACCAAATATAATGTAGGAAGTTGGAATGGTTGCTAGATTTTAGGTAGCACCTAAAGAAACATGCTAAAGCAATGAAGAGAATATTTAGGTATTTGAAGCTACTTTGGATTTTGTACTATGGTAGCCAAAGAGTGAAAAATTCACTCTAATTGCATACACAGATGCATATTGGGCAGGATGCATTGATGATCGGAAGAGCACAAGTGGTGGAACATTTTTTCTTGGTGATAGTTTGGTGTCTTGGTTGAGTAAGAAACAGGAGTCAATTTCTTTATCTACAGCAGAAGCAAAATACATTGTTGCAACATCATGTTGCACTCAAATGCTTTGGATGAAGCAAAATTTGAAGGAAATGAAGATAGAATTTGATGAACCTATCTCTATCCTTTATGATAACACCAATGCCATAAACATCTCAAAGAACCCAGTAATGCATTCAAGGACAAAACATATTGCAATCAAGTATCATTTTCTAAGGGAGAAGATTGCAGAAAAGGAAGTGAAGTGAGGGTATGTTGAAACAACGGAAAGTATCAAACATATTCACAAAAACACTTCCTAAGGAGACATTTGAGTTTCTCCAACAAAAGTTGGGAGTTGTTGCTCCTAAGCATAGGTTGAGGGGGAGCTTGGTCTCCCTGTAGCAAGAAGGCTTGGTGGTCTTGCGGATTGATTTTCAAAAGCAAGGTAGTATGGACTCAAGGGGAGTTGTATTGAAGGAGTTCCAAGAAATGCACCGCATTTCTTCGCTATTGCAGATTTGGCTGTGCGGTTTGGCAATTTGCCTATGGGAAGTATGACACATGTATGTTCCTATTTTCAGTTCACACAAGTTATTGCAGGAGTTTTCATGATCAACAAAATGAAGGATATGTTACTACGATCTGAGAGGTTTAGAGAAATGCTCCACATTTCTCCACAATTGAAGTTATTGTCCTATGGCTTGAAGGATGTGTTTACAAAGATTAGTATCAGAAGGGGAGAAATTTTGTTGACTGATGCAGAGCAGGGTGGTTGTCTTCAAACCAACTCAAACAACTCTTTGCCAAAGTCTTTACACAACAAACAAAGTGATTTTTTTCACAATCCTTCACTATGCCTTGTAGGGCAGCAAATGGGGTATTTTTGACATAATTTGAAGGGAACAACTCAAACCCATGAACTAAAAACTGTTTTGGATACCCATTATCCTCTTTAACAACATATATCAATTTCAGGTGGAGGTGTTTTGGAAGACAACCTTCAAATTTCTGCTGCTACACTTTAAAAGATGCCTAATTAGGCTTGTTTGAATGGCTCACAACTAGGTTTTCACAACTCCGACCTCAAACCTCCATGAAATAGCTCAGACATGTCACAGATAGCCTACCTAAACATTTCCAACCATTACAAACCGTTTCCCAAGAGCTTTTCTACAAACCCTAACTCATTTGCACATTCTATGCCCCAAAAACATGAAATCTCAGCCTAGGGCATTGACAAATCTTCACTAATCTACCTTCCCTGCTACTTTCAAATTTACTTCATCAACAACCTGTGCCAACATTCACAAAAGTCTTTTAAAGCATTACAAAGCTTAACCAATCGATCCCAACTGCTTTTTAACTCCCTAGCTGTTCAACTTCCCATTTAGACCCAAAAGTGCAAAAAATGCAAAACTTGACAACTTTTAACAAACTAACACCAACCGACCCAAAAACATCACAAATGGTCTTAAAAGACCTTATAACACAAAACACGACTCAAACACAAAAAACACCATATTAAACTCCTTTATGCATCATGGAGGACTATGGTGCCCTACACCATTGACCTCTACCATTGATGTCAAAGGGGGAGAAAGTGAACTCAAAATGTTGAGGGAATGTTGAGGGAGAAAGTGAACTCAAAATGCTACATCTTCCAAAGGGGGAGAAATCCATCTCAAGGGAGCAATATCTTCGTGTGTAGCCAGCTGGTTTGGTGGCCCAACATTTTTGTTGTTTGGTGGGCCAACATTTTGTTGTTTGCCATCAATGACAAAGGGGGAGAATGTTGAACATAGGTTGTCATTGATGTCAAAGGTTGTCAGTAATATCAAAAGTTCAATTTGATTTGTGTTGGTAAGATGCAAAATCAAGAAATATGCATTATTAGTTGTTGAGGAGTGTGTGTTTGAATGTTGTATGCTTGCCATATCATGCTTGCATCTATTCACTCATAGTGGTGGTCCAGAAGTCTATATCAATATTTTTCAGTTTAGTTCTCAAGGCAGATATTTCTCTAGCAATACAATTATGGTCAACATTTCTTTCAAAAATGCAATTTTGCTCTACGGTTTCAGAGGAGAGTATGTCTACTCTAGTACTACCATTTTCCAGAGTTTCTGGAGGATATGTTCAGCATGCAAAAAGATTGAAGTGACAGAAGGTTCTTTGTCTATCTATCAACCTATTGAAGTTCAAGGCATGTGCGCTAACAGCTAGTAGCATGCGAAATTCAAATATTGCATGTGGTGTTAAGATAGGACCTGCTTAAGGTTCTTGTGTTAGCACATGGTATCATGTAATTTTTGTTAAATTTTGTAATCAGTAGTAAATGCACAGAACATTAAAGCAAAACTAGACAAGATGACACAGCAAGTACCCTGGGAAAACCCTCCTCTTGAGGGAGAAAAACCCAGCAACAAAGATCTCTCTTATTATTCGATGCAACAGTAGCAAATTTACAACTTACAATGAAGTCTTAAAACAAGACCAATTAACAGATGTCAAGCTCTAGATCACACCTGAGAAGGATGCAAAACTGATAATGTTTTCGTAGCACAGAAGACCTCAATTCACAAGTGCTGATCACACTCTACAGATCTAATAAATTCACAATTAAGTCTGAACCTGTTCGCACTTTTCTGAGATCACAGAACCAGAAGAAATGTACTCGGATCTCAGGGAAATTTGCACTGATCTGATGATTAGCTCCGCACCTTGATGGGGATGGTAATTAGCATCAGGAACCTGTTCGCCAATGATAGAATTGTAATCAAGCTTCTTTATAGAGTTCGCTATCTGTTCAGATCTCAATCCTATATTCGCCTTTTATAAGGCCGAGCTCCTCTAGATCGCAGTGGTATTGCCTTTGACTATATCGGACTGACGGCATAGAGCAATCGAAGAAAACATGACCATCAAAATGTCATAACTTGAGATCGAATATATATCCATACATTATATGTCGGCCTCAATACCTTAAAGAACTTTTACAAATGTCGGCCTTTAATAGATAAATAACAAAATAACTTTTATGTCGGCCAGATTATAAGGCATGAAATAATGAGTATTAAATGAATAGCCAAAGGCTACATTCAGTTTAATACTTTCTCAACGGATATGAGCTGGAAGGATCACCCGACGCTGTTTAAAACATTAACATTTTGGCGGCATCAAATTTTGTTTTTGGACCAATGTATTACACATTTCATGTAATTTAAATTTAGGTCCACCTTATGTCGTCCTAGCTATTTGTGGATCCCTGGACCACATAGAAGAGTTTTAATGTAATGTCATGTATATATTAAAAATGTTTAGATGCATTGTAAGTAATCAGCATGTATCTATATATGTCGAATGTGAACTAGACTTACACTTGTGTGAAGAAGAATTGGTCACTGGTGCAAATTGAAGGGAAGGTGGTGAAGCCTATTGAAGTTCAAGGCATGTGCGCTAACAGCTAGTAGCATGCGAAATTCAAATATTGCATGTGGTGTTAAGATAGGACCTGCTTAAGGTTCATGTGTTAGCGCACGGTATCATGTAATTTTGGCGGCATCAAAATTTGTTTTTGGACCAATGTATTACACGTTTCATGTAATTTAAATTTAGGTCCACCTTATGTCGTCCTAGCTATTTGTGGATCCCTGGACCACATAGAAGAGTTTTAATGTAATGTCATGTATATATTAAAAATGTTTAGATGCATTGTAAGTAATCAACATGTATCTATATATGTTGAATGTGAACTAGACTTACACTTGTGTGAAGAAGAATTGGTCACTAGTGCAAATTGAAGGGAAGGTGGTGAAGATAAAAGGTTCCAATGTGTGTGCCTATATTAAAAGATCATTTGCAGTAAGGAAGAGTGTCAACTGTGACTCTGGCATGTGTATGTATTTACATTGAAGATCTGCAAGCTTTATCATTGCCATCCAATAGGATTGGTGTTCTACCTGTGTATTGTTTCATTTGGGGATTGGTGCCTACAAGCACTTTAGGGGATTGGTGTCTCCAATAGGTTGGTGCCTACTTCAATGTGTAAAATTCACTTGTACATCTCTGCTTTGTGAGGTTGGATTTGGATAGTAGATCCAAGCGCTATTCTCACTGTGGTTTTTCCCATCTTGGGTTTTCCACGTATATCTGGTGTTCTCTTGTGTGCTTTATGTTTTTATGTTTTGATTGTTTATGTGGGGTTTGTTGTAAAGAATCAAATACTTTGGTAACCATAGAAAAAGTAAAAAATTTGGAACTGATTTTCAATAGATTGTGTGCCCTTCAGTTCTATCTTCAGAGAATTACACAATCTAGTGGGTAAATTTCTGCGGACTTGCCTCTTTCTCAAAAGATCATTGCCTATGCTTGAATGGGGATTGATCTGTATTTGGAAAAACCGCTCCCTGAAAAATGTAATTTAAAATTTGTAGAGTATGAATTGATTTAACAAATTTTCATTGAATGTCTCATTCCATAGTGTATTTCATTACCAAAAACTACCTCAAGACCCCAAGGATGAAATTACAGTTCAGAAGGATGTGAAATGCAATCAACAGAGAGAACAAAGTAAAGGATGAAAACAGGCAATTGGTCCCAATATAAACTGAATTCCAAAGGGGTCTTTTCCAATATTTGTAGTTGCATGGCCCAAGAAGAAAGTGAGAAGGATGGAAACGAATGCCATGCACCAAAAAGAGGGAACAATGGAAACAATGCATGGAAACTTCAAACTTTTTGTACAAGAAATGCTTGCAAATCGTGATGAAAATGACACATTTGAGAAGCATGACCTACATCTCCTTCTAAGAGATGCTCAGGGTGAAAATGCTTTAAAATTTGTGAAAATGCAAGTATTAAGCAGTGAGAGGAAGAACCTCGAAAAAAAATCCAGAGAATTCAAAACAAGAGACTGTTTTCAAGACAAAAGACTTAAGCTTGAGGGGCAAAAGCACACAAACAGAAGCAACTAGACTTGAAGTAAAAGGAGCAGCTATAAGAGATAAGGTAGACGAGTCCAAGAAAAAATTGGTAGAAACAATTAACACAAGGAAAGTGGTATAATATAAAATATGCCAGGAAAAAATCTAGATGGTACTCAAAACCATGGTGGAAGCAAGTAGCCACTTTCATCTAAAAGTCTCAATTGGGTAGTTGAATCTCCTGCAAATAATATGTAGTGTACCACCACTCTGCTGATTTGTTTCACTGAGTTTGTAGGACTGATTTTTTTGTTTGTTCTTGTATTTTGTCTTTGTGTTTTTGAGTTTACTTGCTAATAATGCTAAATAAGAGCTAAAGAACATGTGCATGAAGTATAAACTTCAATTAAACTAATCTACTAAGATACATCGGATAAAATACTTAATACTCGAAGCCAAATACGAGTTCTTCATTACATTATAAATTACATAAAATAGATGACTTACATAGGATTCAAAACTAGATACATCATATGCAATAATTCAACTTACAACCATACAGCACTGTAAATAGTGTTTTGCTACAGTAACAAACCCCAATGGAATGCTTACAACTTTGGTTAGACGCAATTCTCCCACCAAAAACCGAATTGGAGAGCTCCCTAGGGCTGGGGCGCCCCTTTTAGAAGTGATTGCAGCCTCTATAAGGAGGCGTTTCTTTTTCTTAGGCTGCTACAAACGCTCTTGAAAGGGCGGCTAGCTGTAGATGCACAAATCAGCCCCAAAACCCCACTAAAATGCGAACAGCTCTTTCGTAGATGCAAATGGAGTCAATGGCAGCAAAATCCCTTCTAGAAGATAGCTCTAATCACTTGCAAACAGCAATATATGGCTCCAAATGAAGCAACCAAACTCAGATCAGCAACCTTAAGGTGGTGTTTCACACCCTCAAGTAGCTCACAAACGAACAACAAACCCCCTCTAGACTCACCCACTACAGAAATCAGGAAACCCTAGTCTCCCTCTTCCTCAAACTCCAACTCACAAGCTCAAGCAAGCAAAAATAACTCATAACATGAGGGGGTCGAACTTCTCTCTTTTCCTTTTATAAATTTTCATTGAAAAACACTATTCATAAAGTAAGCACTATTCACTTAAGTTATGATATTTTTTCACTTTATGAATGAATAGAAACTGAAAAATATAAAGTGACCCCTTTAATTAAAAGACACATGGTCCCTAAGCCAGAGAAGGTGAAATAAATGGTGAGGATCATAATTTTAAGCACAAATATCACGCAAAACGCACAAATTCACCCCGTCGCCATACTCTGGATATCAACACTGCAAATTAATGACCAAGTGCCCATTCGAGTGACCTTCTATCCAGAACCATTAGCCTACGAGGGTCGACGTGATAGGCTAATCCTCTGATTCTCAGAAGATTAATTAGAAGGGGACATTACATAATAAAATGATTTTTTTTCTACTAGAACATTAAGAAATTTAAATCCACTTATAAGTCCCCTTGGAGGATTCAAATGAAAAATCCTGATGTACAGCTACTTCCTAGGATGAATGTGTATGGAGATTCCAAACAGCTTGATAAAATATTCGATGTATTAAATAGAGGAACGAAAGTTCCTTATATAGATTTACAAGAGACGATGTTTATAAAAGAAACGATTGTAGACTGAAGACAAATTTAGAAACTATCTAAACTAACTAAAGACGACTAAGATGACCATTAATATTACATTATTTAATGTATTTAATACCCTCCCTTAATGGTCATCGTTCTAACTACCCACAGAAACAAAGAACGTTCTACCACAAAAGACAAGAGCCTGCCACTGACTCTACCACTTGAGATGAGTCTGCCACTAACTCTCTCAGAAATTGCAGAACTTCTAAAAATAACCAAAACTGATCACAAAACATCCAACCTAATGTTGGGTAACAAAATTGTCCCTCCCTGTAGCCAGAGACTCCAAAAAAACAACTACCACGATTTTGAGGAAAAATCAGCAAACCCTCCAAACTTTTGCAGATAAGCACGATGCTCCAGAACAGACTACAAGAAACCACGATTTTTTAGGACAAAATCGCAAAACCCTGAATCTGAAGTTTACAAAGCATCATTTTTTTGGAAAAAACGGTAAAAAAACCACAAAGGAATCCAAGTAGCTAGCACGGAATCTGAAACACAGATCAACATACAAAACATCGTTTTTAAGGAAAAACGGTAAATCCTTTCATGATTTTTCGTGCAAAAACCTAAAAACCTCCAAAAAATTTCAAGAAAAAATATTAAAAACCCTCCAAATAATTTTTAAGGAAAATAATAAACCCAAAAATAATTTTTTAAGGCTAAAAATTCTAAAACCCACCAAATACTTTTATTTTATTTTTAAAGGGAAAAAATTATAAAAGCTTCAAATAATTTTTTTGTAAGGGCAAAAATTATAAAACCCCATCATGATTTAGCAAATCGCACCCAACACAGGAAGAAACGCCAAAAACCCACCACGGAAAATCGCGATCTGGCACACAAACTATCAAAAAATTCAACAGAATCTTCAAAACGCATCCACATCAAACTGGAAATCACAAAGTCGCACGAGCTGAAAGGAGCAAAAAAAAACAGCAACCAGAAGCTTTAAAGATGCAGCCAAAAGCTTCAAATCGCGTGGCCACAAACCAAGTAAAACATGTCAAAAAAAACGCGGCGCTCACACACCCAGAACAAAGGGAGGAGGTCACAAGCTCAACACCAACGGTCTGACGCGAGCTTAGAGACAATTTTCAGAAGAACGTGATGCATAAAAAACCCATTGCTATTTGCAAAGTAACAAAGAAAAAGTCGCGTGGGAAGACAAAGAAAATCGTGACCAACTCATTAACAAAGTCGCGCTCTCAGGACAGGAAAAAACGCGAGCAAAAGCGAAGACGTGAGGAGAAGAGAAAGTCACGCAAAATGCAGTCGTGAGTTGCAGAGACCGCTCACTCAGACGCCTTCGGAATTTTCCAGACAAGAAACCCTGCAAACACAATACCTCCAACGATTTTTTTCTTTAAAAAATTTAAAAAAAAAATCTAGAAAAATTCCAGATAAAAGGAGGCTATGAATTTTTTTATTAAAAAATTCTCCAAATTTTGAAGAACCCCATTGGCTCTGATACCATGATAAAATATTCGATGTATTAAACAAAGGAACGAAAGTTCCTTATATAGATTTACAAGAGACAATGTTTCTAAAAGAAACGATCGTAGACTAAAGACAAATTTAGAAACTATCTAAACTAACTAAAGACGACTAAGATGACCATTAATATTACATTATTTAATATAGTTAATACAGCTGTGGAGAACAGTGGTACAGTGCTTAAATCTAGATGGAAACTCTTTCAATTCTTTTGATTATGTTTAGAACAAGTTAGTAATTGGCAACAAAGACAGGGTAAGATATTTGTGTCTAACTAAAGTATCTTGTCCAATTCATTCTTCTTTCCTATAAATGTTTATGATATACTACAGCTCATATACAAATCAATAAGATATGTAGACCAGAGTCTCCAGATAACAGAAAATATTAAGAAATGTGACGCTATTGTGAAAGACAACTTTCATCTTTAAGAACCTTTTGACTAGAAATTATGTCATCTGAAAAAGCTAAAGCCAGTCACTTAAATGCAAACCCTGGTTTATCACTCTGGAACAGAAAACCCAACATTATAGGGAAGCAGACCTCCTAGTAAGCAAATTGTTAAATTGTGGTTCTGTCATCATGTGGACTTGAATTTGATCAGCTGATCTGTTGTGTTTGATAAAAAAAAAATTAAAATAGAGAAATGCTACAGATATCTTGTCAAAAATCATCAATTTTCACTTAAAATAAATTCAAACTTGATAAATAAAATAATGAGAGTCCACTTTGCTTTGTTTTTTTGCTTTTTTAAAAAGCACAAAGCAGGAGTGATAAAATACAATTCATAATGAAATATATTAAGAATAAGCATTCGCTAAGGCATACAATCACGTTTTTCACTCCAATCAGTACCCAGCCATGAAAAAATTAAAAGGACGGAGCAAATGGACATAAATTGTCAAGATTGGAGCAGCAAAGGCATGATCTAAATCAACTACAAAACATTAAAAACAGATTTCTTTCAAAACAAAGGAGAATAAGATCTAGCAAAAAAGCACAAAAATCTACCTTGCTAAAGTAATTCTGTTCAAAAACATTAAACCATGGATGAAGAACACCTATCAATATAAAATAAATATCTGCCTTGATAATAATAAAATGAATAAACTTATAAAACAAGTTACAGGCATACATCAAAGTTCAAAATGATCAAGTATACCATTTGCACAGAGCACAAAACCATCTAAACTTTTAAGATACTAATAAATTGCAGATGGAAGATCATTAGCTCCAAACTATGCAAAAGGTCTTCAAATACACATTCAGCAACAATACATCAAATACTGAAACTTGGAGACTTAGATAACAGCATCTTCTCATACATTTTCAATTGCTCATTGAGATTATTAAAAATTAACAATCATATAGGTACCTTAAATAGGCACAATTGAATGAAGACGCAAGCCAACCCAAAGCAGAAAAAGCACCTACCCTTCTTAATAATCCTTGAGCAGATAGAATATTATAAAACGTCCGCATAAGCATGTCTTCTTCCACCTGAAAACATGATTGCCAAATTCAAGTTAAAGAAACTCTTCACCATAATTAATATAAGCTTTGCAAACGACGCCAAATACTCTGAAGTTTGACTCTACTTTCTGGGAAAACAAGAAAATTCAAACTCTACACCAACTTATTGCTTAGTTTCAGAGAGCAATCCTAAAATTGAAATTGAAGTAAATTATAAAATTACATTGTCCAACAGGCCATGGCCTAGTGGTAAGGCAGAGAAGTTTCCACTATGACAACTAAGTTTCAAGCCTTACTGAATCTGTTCTCCGTGTTAGTAAGTCTGTGACAATGCAGGACATCCCAGAAAACTATGAGTGTCCATGCTACATAAATTGCACATTCAGATGGTAGGTGTGGTGTGAGTGTTGTTCATTTATCAAGGAATGCTTTATACCTCCAGAATTAGCTTGAATTAGGTATTGAGTTATTTTTAAAATTTAGACTGGCAATGAAAATACATAATCCTTGTTAACTGCAACCAAACCTTCAACACTTAATTTATTTGACAGTTATTGATGATTTATACCTCCAGAATTAGCTTGAATTAGGTCTTGAGTTACTTTTTTATTTTAGACTGGCAATGAAAATACATAATCCTTCTTAACTGCAACCAAACCTTCAACACTTAATTTATTTGACAGTTATTGATGTTGATCTGCCTACTTGAAGATGACATTATATACATTCAAAGTGTTGTTATTCAATGATCAAAGGGCACTTTAATAAAGAGGCAGACCCAGATTCAAATAATAAGTTGCCCCAAGAGGACTTTTCACCATGATTGTAAAGGACTTAAATATAGGTAAAGTTGTGGAGTATTGACAATTGGATTAGATGATACAATTTTAAGTGTGGGTGCAGATTCAGGCCACTCTAAAGTGAGGCAGCAGACAATCTCAGAAATAAGGCGACACAAGTCTAAAGAGTATCCTTAAGTGTGTAACCCAGGCTTAACCCCAACCTGCACTAAAGTCACCCACAATCTGCATAAGAAGGCAGTTCACAGTCTACATATATTCTTAGACGTGCAGCCCATATTCAAACATACTCTGCAGCAAGGTGGCCCCCAATATTTCTAGTTGCACAAGGAAGGAAGCCTAAGGTCTCAGTGTATTTTTAAGTGTGCTACCAAATTTAAACCATGGGCAGTAATGACCAAAATCTTTAGCAATAAGGTGACCTGCAGTCTCAGTATATTCTTAAGGTTAGTTTTTCTGTAGCTCTTGCTTGGCAGGTGTTCTCCTTCAGCAGGGTGCACTGTTCTCTTTCAGCAGGGCACACTCTCAAAATACAGTGCAACAATCAGTTTTTTTATTTTTGTTTTACCTTTTCTTATCTGTAGCTTGGCACAGATCTCTTCTGCATTTTTAGTAAAAGTGTGTTGTTTCGTTTTTTAATATTTAGATTGGATTCTAAATTCTGAGAGAAGCTGCTGTTATTATTTTAAAACAAGGCACTTTTCTGCTTTAGTTTTTTCTAGCCTAAGCACTCCACTGAGACAGGTCTTTTCTGTAATGTCCCCATTTTTGGTGAGCATCAGAGTCCGTAAGAATTAGCCTATTATGCGACCCTCCTAGGCTGATGGGATGGATAGAGGGTCTTGTTGGAGCTTGGCTCAGCTTCAGTTGGCAGTATTTGATCAGTTGGCTTTCGTTCGGGCTCGTTCGGACGCTTCTAGCCTGAGTTGCTATTTTTAGCAGTATTCAGCACTCAGCGTGGAACCCCTGCTATTTTTAGCAGTATGGATTGATAGCATTCAGAATCACTTCCTCAGTCGACAGCTTCAGACGGCTCGAGCATCGGGTGAATATTGAGAGAAATATTAATATTTAATTGATTTAATTAAATATTAATTGTGGAAGCGTTATAATATAAAGTTATAATATTTTATTATAACTTAAGTGATTTGGCTGAAGGGGGTCGCCCATCATGAAAGGGGGCCAATTTTTAATTATATTTTATAATTAAAAATTTGAGTTGAACTATTGAAATATTAAAAGAATAAAAAGTTTGAATTTTTAATGATTTCCTATTATTGAGGAAATCGCACTTTTCAGTGTATTAAGCATTTTTCATTGGGAATCGAGCCATTATGCATATTTGAGTTATTGAAAATTGATCAAGTTTGGTCTGAGCAAGAAGCTTTAGGGTTTCAGTCTCGAATTCATCGGGGAACGAGCCATCTCCATTGGAAGCAGTTCAGAGGGTGTGAAATAACATCTGATTTATTGCCAGTTGAGAGATTTCTTCATTCAGAAGAAGTTCCAGAGCATCAAAGATTATAATTATTCAGAGGATGATTTGCAAATTTTCATCAGGGGAATTATTTAGCTGAGGCGCCTATCTCCTCACACTGGAGATCTTCATAAGGGAGTATTTTTTATTTATTTATCACTGCTGTATTCTGGCCGTACTTTTATGTACACTGGTCGTACCATTAAAAGGAAGCCGTCCTTCTGTCTCAGAACCAAAACACCTTCTCCTGTGGCAGGCAGACATCATTACCAAGGGCGCAGATCTTAGTAGCAGTGGATTCTATCTTCAGGCGCAAGGGAAAGTGAGTTGTCATTGCAGCCGTACCATCATCTGGAGATCATTTATTGCAGCAATATTGCCAGGTTCTTTAATAAAATTCATTGCCTTTTTATTTGCATGTAATCGAATACTCATTGTAATCGTCTCAGAGGACAAATAAATATACTGGCATCCGTATTTCATCATTTCCAGAGTTATATATTTTTATAGAATTTATTTGCAATTTCTTTCAAAATTGCCATCTTCATTATTTATGCAAAAATTCACAAAAACAGTCAAAAAACAAAAACAAAAAAAAAATCATCAGATTCAGAAAACGGGGAAACAAGGGTTTCTACAGTGGTATCAGAGCTAAATCCTGCCATCCTAAGGGTTTAGCAGTCTTATGCAGCCAGACAGTTTGGCTCTCACAGGTATTACACAAGCACGTGCTCTAATTGACAGCAACAGAGTTTGAGCAGCAGCCAGGAAACATGGTCACAGGAATGACAGATGAAGATATCTTTTAGGAGAGATCACATAATAGAGTGGAGGACGATGAGAGGGTTTTGCATACCTAGAGATTTCGCAGTCAACGGCGTCGAATATGTATTACAACAGTTGGCAGTAGCACTTCAGAGATTGGGTACTCCTAGGAGACCGTCACCACATCGTGACGATGAGAGGAGTGAAGCAGGGTCTCGCAAGGCACCTAGGACAGCCTCACGGACAGCAGACAGGCCTACCAGGCCTACATTTGTGAGACAGGAGGCCGAGGAGGTCTTGGCAGGTGAGGAGCACGAGGAGTTGTTCGCTGATACGCTTATGGCAGCGAACAAGGAGTGGGAGTTGATACCACCTGAGGCCAGAGAAAGGATTACCATTGACAGAACACCACAAAACAAAGAAGAAGAAGTGATTAGCATGTTTAAGGAGTATAGCGCTCTTCCTCAAAAAATTAAGAAGGAACTTTCTTTCATGAGTTACATGGATTTGCACCCAAGTCTTTGCCATAAGACAGAGTTTGCAAGGAAGAAATATCTCACTATAGCTCATGAGTTGTTTACACATGAAAAGGATAGAGAATCTACACATAAGGATGATACAACTCTTCATCAAAATGATTTGGTATCTTCAAATTCCTATGAAGTATGCAGAAATTTATGTGATGAATTTGCTAGACGTGCTGATTTGATTCAAGAAAACACTAGCACAGCTTTGGGTAATGATTTACCTACATCGTCCTTGCAAGAGGTGACTCAAGAAGTTTCTACCATGGAGGCTACTCCTGATTTTTATGACAGCGATGATGAAACTTCGCGTGAGCATGAGACAGCAGCGATTTCACATATGCAAAGTAATCCTATTGAGTTGTCACATGAAGAGACTCAAGAGTTGGGTACTAGTGATGCATTTGGAGTTGAGGATTCATGTCATGGTGAGTCTAATTTTCCAGATCAGACCTTTGAAAACAAGCCAGAAGATTCATATGCTGATTGGGAATCCCAGGATCGTGTTTCGGATAGGCGTACAGTTACTTTGAGAGTGGAAGTGTGTGAAGATACTGTCATACCAACAACTTCTACCTTATCAGTTGAGTCATCCTTTGAGGTACAAAGCAGCAGTACCTTAGATGTTGAGGTGTGCATGGATGACAGCACACATGATGCTGCTTATCATGAGGTGAGTGATGACGAATCAACGTCATATCATAGTGCATATTGTGAACCGGAAAACTTGTATGGGTGTCATAAGCTACAAAATCCTCATCATTTGGTTGGGCAACTACAAGTGAATGACAATATGATTGCCACAACCCTTGAGCATTTTGATGTTGCTCGTCAGATGTTGGCTACCTACGGTTGGAGTACCCCTATGACAGATGAGCACGGTGATAGTGGTTTTTCCCTTGCAGAGATACATGCACTTCGAGAAGCAATTGGAATGATGAAACAAAACTACCTAAGACTACTTGCGGAGAGGGATTTCCTTCTCGAGTGGGATTGCATTTGTTATGATGCATTGAAGGGGAAGGATGAGCAGATCGATGAGCTCACTCATGAGCTTGAAGTGACTATGGACTCATTGCAGAGCACCCAGTTGGCCCTTCAAGGGTCACAGTTACAGATTGAGAAGCTTACCGTGGCGTTGAGTTTGGCACAATCTTCACCATCTTTTGATATAGTTCAGATTTCCATGGCAGCGGTTGGTGAGGAGTGTACACCTATGGTTCATAGCAGTGAGGGATATGTGGAGGATGTGGTTACATCCATCACGGTCACAGGTGCAGTTGATACAGATGGGATGAGTGCACTGGTTGAGAGTTGCAGTGAGCCACGCGTTGCACCAGGTTCTCTTGAGATTAGTCCCATGATAGGTGATGCAAGGCAGATCATTGATAGTTCCTGTGACATGGTTGTTGATCTGCTAGAGAGTTGTGTGACAACCCTCGACACTTGTCCATGTTCACAGAAGATATCCAGAGTATCATCCAATTGGGAGATTGGTTCTTATGTTGATTTGTTTCCCTCTCCTGGAAGCAACTCAATCATTTTATCCGATGCAGTCAATTATGATCGGCAGCTGCTTGAGCCAAGTCAGGAGTACAATTCAATTTATTATTCCAGGAATTCAGAGATGGATGATTCAGATCAGTATGGAGTGATTGTGCAGTTTGTGAATAATCCATTATTTGAATTTGATGGTGGTTTGATCTATGATAACCCACTCTTCGAGTTGGAAGCTGATCGTACTCTTGATACTAGTTCTGGGTTGGGTGATAATCGTAGTGTTTGGGATTGTTCCAGTGCATCGAGATTCCAAACAAGGCTCACAGAGGAGTTTAATGGGGTGTACACGGTGAGGAGTGCTTATAGCTTTTTCTTTGATCCACCTGTACATGATTCGTATTCGATGCACAATTCTTGTGCACAGGGTGATTCTCTTGGTGCAGTCGAGGGGAGTAATTCATTACTATGTGCAAAGTTACCATCTTCAAGGGATGGGATTGGCGGCTGCAAGTACTCGACTCAGTTGTTTGTGGGGAATTACTTGCAGGGACAGCAGTCAGTTATCCATCATGCTGATATGTATTTGATAGGGCTTGCTACTTCTATGTCGCAGATTTTTCATACGAGTTCATGGTTACAGGGCGACTATGGTGTTAGTAGGCATGATGGCTTGGTCAGGTATCACATCCATGAGGGTTTAGCAGAGGACAGGGAGAGATTCGGTGTAGCAGATGCTTCTAGAAGTTCTTGTCTCTGTACGACAGGTGGATGTGAATTCATATTGTATTGGGATCCCGGTGGCGACAGCTTTGGCACCGAGTATTGGATGGGTCCCATTGGGTTACTTCACTATTCTCAGCATGGTGAAGTTGGAGGCAGTAGAGCGCAGTGGCAGCCTGAGGATGACAGTCACGACAGACTTTCACTCTGGGTTTGGGATCCAAGGATAGCTTGCGCAGTTGAGTTTTTGATGATGCTACAGGAGACAGTTCGTGATGTGTGGGACATTTCACAGTTTCTTTTGGGCCTCCCGAGGATTGGAGTTTCTTTGCAGTGGAGATTGCTTGGGGACAAGCAATTTCAGGGAGGGCAGACTGTAATGTCCCCATTTTTGGCGAGCATCAGAGTCCGTAAGAATTAGCCTATTATGCGACCCTCGTAGGCTGATGGGATGGATAGAGGGTCTTGTTGGAGCTTGGCTCAGCTTCAGTTGGCAGTATTTGATCAGTTGGCTTTCGTTCAGGCTCGTTCGGACGCTTCTAGCCTGAGTTGCTATTTTTAGCAGTATTCAGCACTCAGCGTGGGACCCCTGCTATTTTTAGCAATATGGATTGATAGCATTCAGAATCACTTCCTCAGTCGACAGCTTCAGACAGCTCGAGCATCGAGTGAATATTGAGAGAAATATTAATATTTAATTGATTTAATTAAATATTAATTGTGGAAGCGTTATAATATAAAGTTATAATATTTTATTATAACTTAAGTGATTTGGCTGAAGGGGGTCGCCCATCATGAAAGGGGGCCAATTTTTAATTATATTTTATAATTAAAAATTTGAGTTGAACTATTGAAATATTAAAAGAATAAAAAGTTCGAATTTTTAATGATTTCCTATTATTGAGGAAATCGCACTTTTCAGTGTATTAAGCATTTTTCATTGGGAATCGAGCCATTATGCATATTTGAGTTATTGAAAATTGATCAAGTTTGGTCTGAGCAAGAAGCTTTAGGGTTTCAGTCTCGAATTCATTGGGGAACGAGCCATCTCCATTGGAAGCAGTTCAGAGGGTGTGAAATAACATCTGATTTATTGCCAGTTGAGAGATTTCTTCATTCAGAAGAAGTTCCAGAGCATCAAAGATTATAATTATTCAGAGGGTTTTGATTTGCAAATTCATCCAGGGGAATTATTTAGCTGAGGCGCCTATCTCCTCACACCTGGAGATCTTCATAAGGGAGCCGTATTTATTATTTATTTATCACTGCTGTATTCTGGCCGTACTTTTCTGTACACTGGCCGTACCATTAAAAGGAAGTCGTCCTTCTGTCTCAGAACCAAAACGCCTTCTCCTGTGGCAGGCAGACATCATTACCAAGGGCGCAGATCTTAGTAGCAGTGGATTCTATCTTCAGGCGCAAGGGAAAGTGAGTTGTCATTGCAGCCGTACCATCATCTGGAGATCATTTATTGCAGCAATATTGCCAGGTTCTTTAATAAAATTCATTGCCTTTTTATCTGCATGTAATCGAATACTCATTGTAATTGTCTCAGAGGACAAATAAATATACTGGCATCCGTATTTCATCATTTCCAGAGTTATATAATTTTTATAGAATTTATTTGCAATTTCTTTCAAAATCGCCATCTTCATTATTTATGCAAAAATTCACAAAAACAGTCAAAAACCCAAAAACCTTCAAAAAATCATAAAAACAGTCAGATACAGAGAAAACAGGGAAACAAGGGTTTCTACATTTTCATTGTAAACCATAGAGTTCTCTTCTTCTATGAAACAGACCTAGGGCACACCACTGAAATAAGAGATAAAGAGAGCAGACAAAGAGTGTATATTTGAGTGTCGAAGTAGTACACTGTAATTCTTTCAGTTTTAGACTATAAGATAACTGATTTCTTTTTTCTATGGTAAACCATCAGTTCTCTACCTTCTTGAAACATTTCTTCTCTTGCTTGAGCTTATTCATCTTTTTCTTTTTTATACAATCTTTTCAACCAAGAAACCTATGCATTAGTGTGCACCAAATCATCTCTCATGTGCCACAGTTCCACCGTGGCAAACTGAGCAGTGAGAACTATATCTTTCCAAGGTAAGTGATGTTATGAATCTAGAACCGTAGTAAACCAAAAAACAATCATAGTTATGGAACATTTAGGAAGTTCCATTTATTAGGCGAACAACTGCCAATGTAGAAATCATGATGTGTGAAAGCAAAACCCTTCACACATGTTCAAATTTATTGTTGCAAGCACAAATGCTCATAATCAACCAGCTGTGTCTAAGAATGTTCCAAAACAAGTGTTCCTTGTGTCCTATGACTCATATCCAAAAGCACTGAGTCATGCCCCAAACACTTAAACCATGTGCGAGGAGAATCTCCACGACAGGCTTCCACAATCTCCATCTCTTGACAATGCCGAAGAGCACATCTCTCTAATCCATTTCAAATAAAGCAAGGGTACTGATAAGAGATTTAGCTTAAGTTTGCTTTGTTTCTGCAGTGTCCAATTAGCTTATGCGGTAGCTCATAGGTCACATTATGCTAATCTCATTCAAGGTTTAATAAACAGATCTACCAGGTAGTTGTTTATGTAATGACATTTTGACAACAAAAATATCTGAATTATCTAATGTGCATAGTCTTGTATTGTTTTGTGCTGAGATTTTTTATATTGGAAACAGGTAAGTATGATATCATGTTTCCTATGGCAAACATGTCAGCTCCATTTTATGGCATTTCATACAGTGATTAAATTAAATCTGGGGGTTTCTATTGTGTGGATTTTTGTTAGAATTTGTTAAATGTAAACCTTGTAAGTGCCACTAACATATTATGCCAAAGTAACAAAGTAACTCTGCAGATAATCACGGCTTTATGTCAAACCACATACAACATTATGCTGAGTCTTTCCAAATAATTTAGAAATTCAAAATTAGCAATTATGAATATATTCCAAGTTAAACACTTTTGAAAAATATATTGTAACTAGCAAACAATTATACATGGTACAAAATACTAACAGCTAACAGTTGACCTGGTGAGCCAACTCTCTTGAAACCATAGAAGCATAAATCGGCAAAAAATCGTCAAAATCGCGATTTTGAAAAAATCTGGGAGGTTGCCGATTTTTTCCCTGCAAAAATCCCGATTTTTTCAATAGTCAACGCCTGTCAAAAAATCATTGAAAATCGTCAAAAAATTGGGATTTTTCGACCAAAAAATCCGCAAAAAAAGGTGAAAAAATCGCGCGTAAAAAAAAACCCTAAATCGAATCGCGTTGGAATCGTTCAGGACTTGGCAAAATCAATTTCCGTCACGTTTTTGACCCGTTTTGACTGGCGTTTGAGTTTTGTCTGGCGTTTTCATTCATTTTTTGTGTCATCGTCTTTTCTCTGCCATCGTTTTACCTCATTTCTCTGCCGTTTTGTTTTCCCTAGTTTCTTATTTTCACGACTGTAAAAAGCATTCCTTGAGCACACAAAAAAACGCCCGACATAGACAAATCGTGCGGGCTGAGAAGGAACGCGGACTGCGAAAGAGAACGCGTGGGCTGAGAAGGAAATCGTGCTGACTGAGAAGGAAATCGCGCCGACTGAGAAGTGGTAGGGTTTGTCATTTTTGTTTGTATTTTTTTTTTAATTTTTTGAAAAATGGTTTACAACATTGTATTTATTTATTTATTTTATAGTTTAAGTTTAAATTTTTTAATGTTTAAACTTTATAGGAAACACTAAGTATAATTCTTTACATATTTATGAAAATGATAATATATCTAATTTTTAAAAATATATAATATAATTTAAATTAAATTGATCATAATTAATATATATAATTTTTAAACATTTTATGTTTAAATTATGTAATATATATAATATAAATTTATTATAATTAATATATATAATTTTTAAGATATAATTTTACATATTTGATATTTTTTATTTCATAATAATATATAAAATTTAGTTTTGCTTATAGTCTTATTACTTATATAATTAAATTATTAATAATATTTTAATATATAATTTTAAAAATATAATATTCATATATTATAATTATATAATTTAAAAAATTATAATTTAATGTTTAGATTTAGAATTTAATTTCAAATCCGATTTATAATAATTAGAATTTAATGTTTATATAATTAGATTTATAATTTAATTTCAAATCCGATTTTTTTCCGATTTTTTCCCAATTTTTTCACGATTTTTCAAAAAACCCTGATTTTTTGGTTTGTCGATTTTTTCCCCAAACGATTTATGCTGCTATGCTTGAAACTATAGTGGAATACTGAAAATGACCATTTATGGGAATCATCCAAGCACTTAAATGCCAGACCATATTTCTCCAAATATGGTGCAGGTAATCACAACCCACAAGGGCAATAAGTAGCTTTGGAGTCCAATGGGGAACAGTAAAAGAAGAATGAAAACCCAGGAAGCAAAGGAAGTTGATATATGGCATTGTGCAGCTGGACTTATCTGAACCTTTTAGACTGCCATCTACCTCAAACAAACCCTGTCTATGCTTGCCACAAGTAAACTACTGAGAGTGACTCTTGTCCAATTCAGTACAAGCCAACTTATCTCTTGCTTGACTCAAGTAATTTCTGAGTTCACAAAAGCTGATATTTTACCCTGCAACATCTTCCAACATTATTTTGTACCAGAATTTTTTTATAAAAGTCCTGCAAATGTGCTAAGACTAATCTTTCAGAATTTGAAATTGATCCATCTAGAAAGCTTCCAAAAATTTATCCTTCAATATTTTCCTGCTAACTACAATCACAAATCTCCTTTCACACCTTAAACAACCACGTTATTATGCCTTACATGAACTGACAAATACCCACAAAGCCCTTCTAATCTTTTCCTTCTCTAAAGATAGGAGTTGTCTCAAATAGGACACATTTTTTATTCATATTTCTAAATTCCAACATGCTCTTTTTGTAAGGAAGTTAAGGTAGCGGAACAACTTCCTACACTAATCTTGAGAGGAGAATAATGCAAAACTTATAGATCTTTACAATAGTTAAAGAAACTTCAATAGAAAGAAATATAAATATTAAATATCATGTATACCACAACACAGTGATTTACTTGGGAAAAACCCTTTCGGGAGAAAAACCCCACACTCCAAAAAAATTGCCCAATATATTATTCAGAAATCATGAAGATTACAATATACTTGCAAAGCAAGCTTCTCACTCGAGTATCACCAACCAGGGATCTAGAGGCAACACGACCTCTATCAGACTCTCATAATACATCACAACAGATAGCCGTAACACAACACCCTCATAAAATAGGGTTGCCTTCTAGGGCAAGTCAAGCCAACAAAATATCAATCGTCAGATCTAAGACCTAATGATGAATAATCTAAATTTACAATAATAAAATATACATAAAATTTGGCTTTTGGGGGTGCGCGGCCCACAAACCCCCTACCGAGGGGATACCCGCACCGCCCCTCATGCACTTACGTATCAACAATACCTTAGGTAATTTCAAGGTTGAGATACATTTTCCCAAAAAAACTCCCACTTGTTGAACACCTTGCAAGAGCAACAGGAGGGTGTATAAACATCATCTCTTAATTGCTAGAGGCTGAAAGGCCCATAGTCTCTGTACACCATCCAAACTTCTTTGTGCTCACAAGCTTAGTTAAAGAATCAACTAGCTTCACCCTGCCATCTTCAACCATATCTCTAACAAAATGATATTGTACATCAATGTGCTTGGTCCTAGCATGAAACGTCTGGTTCTTAGCTAGATAGATCGCACTCTAACTATCACAATAAATTGTCACTACACCTCATTTTATTCCAATATCTAAGCACGGTCTCTTAAGCCAAATGGCTTATTTACAAGCATGAGTAGCTGCCATATATTCAGCTTCAGTAGTGGACAGAGCAACCACAATCTGTCGCTTACTCATCCAACTAATTGCACCACTAAATAAAGTAAATACATAAGCACAGGTGGATCTTTTGCTATCAACATCATTGCCTAGTCTAAATCCACATAACCATGAATATCAAAGGAAATCTCATCTTCAGTTAACCATCATCGCCCAAGTAGTGGCAGTTCTTTCCAGATATATGGCTTATCCTAGTAGAGATCATTGGGATACAATTAAAAGAGTCTTCAAATATTTGTGTGGTACCTCAGATTATTCCTTGTCTGTGCCTTGTAGACTTACGAACAAGCTGAACTAGATGAAGATTCAGAACTAGATGAACTCTCCTCAATTTCTTGTCTATCCATAGGCCTCGATTTAACTTTCTCAGATGTAGAAGGAAGTTGAATCACATCTTCCTGTTTACTTTGTTCTAACTGCAATGTAACAAAAGAAAGCTTAGTTTCTCTAAAAATAACACTTCTACTATATATTACTTTTTGTGCAATAGAATCCCAAAGCTTGTATCCTTTCACACCATAACTGTATCTGATGAAGATACATTTCACAACCTTGTTCTCCAACTTTGTTCACTTCTCCTTTGGCACATGTGCATATGCCTCACAACCTAAAACTCTAAGATGTCTTAATGAAGGCTTGCGACCCAACCATGCCTCTATAAGCATCTTATCAACAAGAGCTGATGTAGAAGACCTATTAATCAAGTAACAAGAAGTGGCAACAGCTTCAATCCAAAACCTTTGTTTTAGACCAACACCACTCAACATACTCCTAGCCTTCTCCATCAATGTCCTGTTCATTCTTTCTGCAAATCCATTCTGTTGTGGAGAATATAGAGTTGTCTTTTGTCTATTAATACCACAATCTTTACAGAATCTATCAAAATCATTAGAGCAAAATTCACTGCCATTATCAGTCCTCAAACATTTTATCTTCTTTATAGTTTGCAACTCAACCATTGTTTTAAATTCTTTAAATCGATTGAAAAACTTTAGATTTACTCTTTAGAAAGTATAACCATGTCCTACTATAATCATCAATAAATGAAACATAATATGTGTATATACCAATTGAAAGAACATCTACAGGACCAAACACATCAGAATGAATAAGATCCAATACACCACAAGATTTCTCAGAACTCGAGTAAAACTGAACATAGTTTTGTTTTCCATAAATGCAGTGCTCACAAAAATAAAATTCAAGATTACAATCAGGCAACCCTTCAACAAAGTTTTTATTTTTCAAGGTCCTTAGACCCTTTTCTCTAATGTGACCAAGTCTTTGGTGCCATAACATAGTTTTCTCTATAGGTAACTTTGATTCAAAAGAAAGAGCACCCTTGGGTACCCAGAAGCCATGACCATTTGTTGAAGATGAAACCCTCACCTCTTCCACAAACTTGCTTTTCACGAAAGTACTATTGCACTCAACAATGAATGCATCAAGCTTATACAATGTGTCATATCTGACACCTCTAGCAAATCACCATAGCACCTCTAACCATCTTGCATCCTGCATCAAAAAATACTACCTGCACACCTGGATCTATGAGTTTGCTCACAGATAACAAATTTTGTGCTAATCCAAGGATATGCAACACACCATTAATCCTTTTTATTCTACCATTAGGAAACCTAATTCTAACTTTACCACAGCCAACAATATTTAAATAAGAATCATCACCCAAGTACACCTTACCTCCATCAAATTCTTCATATTCAGAAAACCAATCTCTATTAAAAGTCATATGGAAAGATGCATCTAATTCAATTAACCATGCATCATTACCTGCACAAGTTGCCAAAGCTACAATGAATGCATCACCATCTTCCTTATCAAATAAGAATCAGAGTCAATTTTTTCTTTTTCTTCTTTTCTTCTTTGCAGTCCTTACAACTATGACCAAGCTTACTGCTATTCCAGCTAATAACTTTGGAATTTCCAAAGAATTTAGATCTCCCCTTGGACTTTGATTTATCACACTTTTCATTCTTCTTGCCCTTTTCCTTAGGTCTTCCACAAACATTTAGGGTCTTCAGTCTTCAATATAACAGAAGCACTCCCAATAGCCATAACAAGAGAATCCCACAAATCAGGTAAAGAACAAAGCAAGATATGACATTTCTCCTCCCCATCCATTTTGACACCAATTAATGCCAATTGAGCCACCAACATATTGAATACTTCCAAGTGGTCTGTAATTCATCCACCCTCTTCCATTCTCAAGGAATACAATTTCTTCCTCAAGAAAATTTTGTTCACTAAAGATTTGGCCTGATACATCTCACCAAGTTTCTTCCATAATTTTTGTGCAAAGGTCTTTTCATAGACATTGATTAAAGTGGAGTTGGTCAAGCACAATCTAATTAGACCTTATAGTCCATAACATCATATTGAGCAGCCAAAGTGGCATCTACAGGCCTTAAAACATTCTCATCAACAACATCCCACAAATCTCAATTTATCAACAAATCCTCCATCTTCAACTTCCACATTTCAAAATTATTTCCACAAAACTTATCCACCTCTATTCTCCCTGATGAACTTGCCATCTGAAAATTCCTACAACAAGATCACAAAGTATCTTTTGCACAAGCTCCCACTCAAATCTGGATTAGTTCCAAAAACCAAACAACCCACAACTGAAACCAAAGGTGATTAAGCTCTAATACCACTTGTAAGGAAGATAAGGTAGCAGAACAACTTCCTACACTAATCTTGAGAGGAGGATAATGAAAAACTTTACAAATCTTTACAATAATTACAAAAACTTAAACAAAAATAAACATAAATATCATGCATACCACAACACAGTGATTTACATGGGAAAAAAATTTCCAGGAGAAAAACCCCAAACTCCAAAATTTGCCCAATATATTATTCAGAAATCACAAAGATTACAATATAATTATACTTGCAAAGCAAGCTTCTCACTGGTGTATCACCAACCAAAGATCTAGAGGCAACACGATCGCTATCAGACTCTCAAAATACATCACTACACAGTCGTAATACAACACCCTCATAAAATAGGGTTGCCTTCTAGGGCAAATCAAGCCAACAAAATATCAACCGTTAGATCTGAGACCTAATGATGAACGGTCCAAATTTACAATAATAAAATATACATAAAATTTAGCTTTCGGGGACGTTGCCTCCACGCCCCCCCACGCTTATGTATCAATAGTACCTTATGTAATTGCAAGGTTGAGACACATTTTCCCAACACTTTTAGCATCTCTATGTTTCAATTGTCCCGACTCCCACCTTCCATTGCCATATCCACTCGTACTTGACTTACTTGATGAATGATTTTTTTATTGTGCTTTATCAAGAGTCAATTTTGTCCTATGTTAATATTTCTCTTAACATAATTTTAGTTCTCATCCAAGTGGTCTTTTCACAGTGTATCAAACTATGTGATGATTTATCAAGATTCAACTGCATTGCTTCAAGTTAATCTTCATTGACCCATGTTTCAAGATTAGTGGTTCACAAGAACCCATCTCTCAAAACTGTAGAGTTGAATCCTGATAAATCATCACATAATATTTTTAGTTGTCACATATTTTTTATATTCTCTGGAACTAGGACATCCTATACTTTTCTGAAAAGTGAGTTTTTCTTTTATTTTTGGAAACAACTTCTTTGTTATCATATGCAATCTAAATATAAGTTGCTTTTTCTAGTTTGCAATCCAAATAAAAGTTACTTTTTCTTGTTTTCAGATAATTTCTACATATCATCTACATGAATATATATTTTTCTTATTGGCATAAAGAAAATTATATTATGTTTATAAAAATCACAACATATAGAGAATCACCATCTAAAGAGCTTACTGGAATCTGGAATAACAAACCACATATCACAACAGGTTTAGGGTTAACCAACCATACACATCAATCATGTTACAAAAATATTAGTAACTGCTCAGATAGACCAAGACATAGTAGTACCAGATAAACATATATAACAAGGGATAACAGGCACCCCATAAGTGATAAGACCAAACTGATTCACCTCATGTCAAGCAAGTGTGGTGTAATCATGCCCTCACACCACGTAACATTTATCCTTATGTTAATATCATAAAATGATAATTATAATATGATTTGCCACTTGTAAAGTTTATAGTAGAGGCCAATTCAACTCCCACAAAGAAAAGAAAATCTACCACCCAATTAGCCTAAATTAAGGTCTTCATATACGTAGACAGGGATTTAATCTTATGGAAATTAGTGGGCTTCTTGAATACTTGATAATAAGGGACCAAATGATTTTGAATCAGTTCTCATAATAATGTTTATAAATCCATCTTGGATAGCTTACTTGGGTCTAGTTTTATTACCTTACTTCATGCAATGTCATCAATCTGAATGTTCAGATTCAGAGCTACCAAGAATTTAAGCTCCTCTTTACTCCTTTTACAAATACCACTAACTATGGTCAATTTTGGCCTTTTAGGGATGAAGCAAGTTAATTTTAACCCAATCTACTGGGGGAGGGTCCCAAATTATTGCCTTACTGCTATCTATCTCCATGCCAGCCCCATTATGAGGGGTAGATGACCATAATAACAGTAGCATAGCTATAACTATGATGTATACTAACTTTTACGCCATATTACTATAATATTTGTTTAAATCTTTTTCTATTCAAAGGGTTTATTGGGGATTATACCATTACCTTGTTTAGAAAAAGTATTCAAGGATATGTTCTATAGAATCATAGAGAAACTTTCAATTATATTTATTTTAATACAAACTGAAATTTCCAATGCAATTACAAAAGATAAAAAGATACTAACTTTTACACTATATTACTATAATATTGATTATATCTTTTTCTATTCAAAAGGTTTAATGGGGATTATACTAGCATAGAAGAAGTATTTAAGGATATGTTCTATAGAGTCACTGAGAAACTTGCAATTAGAATGTTTCAATACAAACTGAACTTTCCAATGCAATTACAGAAGATACATGTTCATAAAGTTCACATAGGTGTAGCCTTTAATATCAGAGGTTGCATGTTGCTATAACTGGTACCTGGAGTCAAGAAGCTCTAATATGCTAGAATCATAATGTATGTTACATTTTATATATGAAAGTACAAGAAGATCATGAAATATATTCAGATAGTAGCTATCAATTGTCAATGTGGCTGTATTCATAGAACAATCTATTGTGACATGCTATAAATTTCTCTTTGAAATTTTCCACTCATATTGCAAACTTATAATTTTAGATTTTAAAGTAGACAGCTAAAGATTGATTAGAACTATGAGCATTTGATGAACCAAGGTAAGGGGTGCAATTGTTGGGAATGGTGTACGTGTGCATACTATGGATTTGCCAAGGCTCTGCTCAAGCATAGAAATTCACTTCTCTATGCCTGGCAAGATAGCTTACAAAGAAAAGAAGCCAAATTGTATTTGCATTCCTTTTGGATTTGATTGTTAAGGATAACTCTATGTTGAAATAACATTCCATAATCTTCCCATTTTATTTCCAGGTTTTGTCCATAAGGCATGATATGACAAATTTGCAAGTGTTTAATACCAGGCCTTCTTGTGGGTATTCAGAGACTTCTTCAACTAAATGTATTTTGTCATAATTATGTCCACATCTTTTTGTTATTTCTCACAACATGAGCTTGCTAGCTCTAGTGAAAACAAACTAAAAGTATTTTGTCCTAGATACGTCCACATCTTTTTGTTCTTTCTGCCAGCATGAGTTTTCTGGATCCAATAAAAACAGACAAACTCAACTTCTCTAGAGCTTCATCATGTTAAATTTGAATTTGTTGTGCAATCGATGGTCTGTGGATTAGAGAAGTTTTAATAAAAAAGGGGATCCAGACTTACAAATCAACATTTTGTACAATATCTGATCAAATGATGGATTCTTTTCCACATTTTTGGACCTCCAAATTTTGTAGCTTGGATAGCATCCAGATCTAATGCACATATAACTCTCTGTCGATGTTTAGTGTGGTTACAAATATTTTGTTCCTCATAGCACAACACTTCATGTTTCCTAACATCTGATGCTCATTCTTTTGTTTGTCTCCAATGAGATTTAGTCACTTGGCTAGAGGGCCAAATCATTTATTTATTGATCAAGGAAACATTTTGAAAGGTTTATGTAATACATAATCCTTTGATTGAACTTACTATAAAAGCTGTGATGTGTTGGCAAGAAATAAATCTTTGCATTCAGCAACGTAGATAGTGATGATGATATCTACTTTTATTCATACAAAGCTTGTATCTGAAATGATAATTGATATTCGATATTCATTATTGAGCAAAGGAGATGAACGCACCTTAAATAATACAATCCAAGATGATGTTTCTAAAAACGAAACAGTCGTTAAGAAGAGTAAATAACTGAAAGATACTAAAAGCTAACTGAAGCAAACTAGTCTAACAGAAAGTAAACTACTAACTAACTAAAGACTAAGATGACCATTACAATATACAATAATACTTTAATACCCTCCCTTAATGGTCATCCTACTAACTACACAAAGCTTATCCCGAAATTTTACAAATTTATTTGGATTGAGAGACTTGGTGAGAATGTCTGCAATTTGATCCTCAGTTGGAACATACTGCAACATCATAGAGCCATCTTCAACAAGTTGTCGGATTGTTGTGACGTTTTTCACACATCGCCCCATTGCAAATGGGGACCCCCCCTAATTTTGGCTTTGCTTTTCGGTCGTTTTGTTGTTGTCTCTCTTTTACGCCCTGTCTTTCCGGGACGTCCCGTCTTTGAACTTAAACGTGATTTTGGCCAAGTCTGAAAATTAGGGTTTCCGCCTTCTGGGTCCAAGGTCAACGAAGTGAATAACTTGAAAATTGAGCTTAACATTGGTGTTAGTGTGCTTCCAAAGCTTCTCGCTAAGTTTCATCGATGAGGTACTTACTATTTTTAGTAAGTGTGCTTAGAGCAAATTAGCATTTTGAGATTCCGATCACCACACAACATCCGAGTACATTAGGTGTTCATGCAAAATTTGAGCAACAGACGACTTACTATTTTTAGTAGTCCAAATTCAAGCAAATTTCGTGGTTCGGATGCGTAGTTTTTCTTTGCATGTCCGCGATATTCCTTCTGGTTTTTCGAGATCTCGCGATAGCGTAATATGCAAGACGACAACTTTCAATTCGGTCTTCCGAGGCTATTTTAGGGTTTGCATGTCGGTTTCTTTTGCATGCTCGGATGATTCCGGTGGTTTTTCGAGAGCTTCGTGAGTGGTGTGACATGCAAATGGAGATAATCACTTAGTAAGGAACTTACTATTTTAGCAGAGCCCCCTGGCTTCTCCGTTAATCGCGAAATATAATAGCGTAGTGAAGACAAACAGATCATATATGCAATGCAAATTAGGTTTCCAACTTCGACCAAAAGAGGGGCAAAAAGTCGGAATTTTCGAAAACCGGTGTAAACCACTGCGATCAGCATCCTTCAGGCTATCTGCTGGTAAAATTTCAAGTCAAACGGAGCACTTACTATTTATAGTAAGTCATTTTGGAAACAGGCTAAAAATAGCAAATCGGGTGCATGCGCTGATGTCAATAGTCAGGTCACGTGGTGAGGAGCACCTCATTCAAATTTCAAGTCAATCGGAGCAGTGGAGCTATCAGAAGCAAGCGTTTACTATTTATAGTAAATCATCTTCAGAAATGGGCTATAAATAGCAGGTCAACTAAAAATGGCAGTGTCGACAGGACAACAAGGTCATGAGGATGCTATGTTTAAAATTTCAAGTCATTCCGAGCTTCAGAGATGCAAATTCAGAGGACTTACTATAAATAGCAGGGCGTGAAAGCTGGCGAAAACGAGGAAAAAAAAATCTAAGTCTGGAACTTCATCCTGCAGCCATGGCAAAATGCACCCAAGTTGATGAGGGAGCATGGAAAAGCTTCGTCCTCCACCAAGGCCAAAATGCGCCCAAGGGAGAAGGAGGTCAAACAAGTCAAAGATTTTCGTCCCTCACCTACATGGAAATGCGCCCAAATAAGGTCAAGTGAAGACAAAAAAGTGAAGTTGAAGAGTCATCCTCCTTGCATGCCTAAATGCGCCCAAGTTGAAGGTGTAAAAAGTGAAGATAAGGTGGTAAATGAGGTAAAAGGTAAGTGAATACTTCAAGGCGTGGTGAAGGAAGGGTGAATGAAGGCGTATTTTCCTCCAAGTGCTATAGGCGCCCAAGGTGATGAGTGTTAGAGGGGTGTTGGAAATATTTCTCAAGGCGTGGTGAAGTTAAACATTCTTCTTGAAGTGTCATATGCGCCCAAAGTAATATGTGTTAGAAAAAATTTCTAAGGCGTATGAGGTGGTGAAACAAAGTGCTAGGCATAGTTTTAATTTTCTCCAAGTGTGCTATGCGCCTAGGATGAAGAATGAAATATAAGGTGCAAAGTGATAAAATTTTCCTAAGGCGTTGAAGGTGATAAAAAAATAAAACATGTTAAGCATTGAGAGTCAAACAGGTT
Source organism: Sequoia sempervirens (assembly GCA_007258455.2). Lineage (NCBI taxonomy): Eukaryota > Viridiplantae > Streptophyta > Pinopsida > Cupressales > Cupressaceae > Sequoia > Sequoia sempervirens. The sequence continues at coordinate 41,914 of VDFB02080235.1, forward strand.
GGGCGTTCAAGGAAGATTTTCTAAGTGAAGTTGATGATTTTTTTTCCTCACCACAGGCAAGATGAAGGAAGTTGAATAAAATTTCTGAGGCAAAATTTTCAAATGATTCAAAAAAAAATTTCTAAGGCACAAATATTTTCTTCCTTATGAAAATACGCCTAGACTTCGAGGTGATAGAATTTTCCTAAAGTCCGAGTGAATTTTGCCAGTGACGAAGTCAGAAGATGTTGGCAGTACAGGAACAAAATTTCTCAAGTTAGAGCAAAGGATTTTCACAGATATGAAGAACGGAATTAAATTTGTTAAAAAAAAAAAAAATTCCAAGGTGCAAAATTCAAGAAAATTAAATGAACCCGTTCGTTGTGCACCCATGAGTTCGACGCGTTCTGAAGGAAATTTTCTTCTGGGTATTAAAGATTATCGATGAGGAGTTGATTTTAAAGTCTTCCATGCTTCGCTGCGGCCTTCAGGATGAAGATTTTTGATGGGCACTAGATTGATGAATTTTCCTAAGGGAAATTTGAAAATTTTCTAAGACAAAATGAAGAAAATGTGTTTTCAAGGTGAAATTCTCCAGACGATGAATTTGAAAGGAACTGCCTAGGTGAATTTGCTCAAATTCTTCGTGAAGATGGTCTTCTTGAGCCAGAGATGAATAAAATCAAAGCTGTCAGAGCTCCAGCAGGGGAATTGAATTTCTTGAGGATGCAGTTGAAGTTAATATTGTCGAAAGGATGATATGCCCTTGAGGAGGATGAAGTTTGTCTAAGGCATGAATTTGAACGCGAAGTTGGCTAGTGAAGGCAATGAACGCTTGGAAGAGAGACGTCAAGATCAAGCGGTGATGACTTAAGTGATTCAAGACGACATCTCAACCTCGAAAGAAGAAAGTTGCGAAAAATGGCTGAGTGTTGGGACTTAGTGACAAAGAAGGAGCGTTTACAAAATTCAGGATGGAGAAAAGAGTGGAAGTTCGAGCAAGGTTGAAGAACAACGTCAAGAAGAAAATCAAGAGCAGTTGAACTCTAGATTCTATCAAATTTTATCTGAGGAGGCAATCTTAGAGACTCTTTTACCCTCCTCCAAGCGATCAACAGAATTGGCTGAACGCGAAGATCGAGAACAGTGTGAACGCGTTTTAATGATGGAATCTTCTAGAAGGATGATGGACATTATGGCTCATTTATTACCCCACTCCTCTTGGTGGCGGTTTTTAGGGCGAATCTTGTTTAAGGCTGAGGTGGCACAATCTGGGCCATCCAGCCGATTGTAATCTGAGCCGTCCGTTGGACTTGGCTAGCTATATAAAGGGGGAGTCCCCCTCATTTGTACTGGGTAGACAGTAGAAATTAGCTTAGAGTAGACATAGAATAGAGAGACAGCTAAATGATAGCTTAGAGTAACTTAGTATAGATTGATAGTGTAGTTTGAAGAAGAGGGAAAGTTTTCCCTTTGAAAACTTTGTAAGAAATTGTTGTGAACACTCTCTCAATAAAAGAGTTTTTCATTGATGGTGAATTTCGTCTTTGTTGTGAGTAGCTAGCAAGGTTTCTTCGTCCTTCCGATTCAAATGGTAGCGTAAAATAGTTCTAAGTAGTATAATTTTCATTCCATGCAAGTAGATGTTAACTGTGGAATGTGGTGTTCGATCTAAGCAACTTCGTCTATCCATACCACTAGTGTATTTGCTGATGGTGAATGCGCCTTGTGTGGTCAACTGGAATATCATGTACTTAACTTCGATCATGATTTGTATGTCTATATGCGTCGTTGTGATGGTATTTTCATGCTAAGTTGTGATCAACACCTTGAGTTACTCCTTTGAAGATTGCACCGGTTCTGTGGAGGCTGTCCGAAGTGAGGCAAAGCGAGCCTGGTTGAAGTTTGCTGAAGCTGAGCTCCATATCCCACACTTAGAGTAGATTTAGACACTCTTAACCCTACACCATTTCAATTCAGTACTTTCTGGTTAGAATAGGAAACCCGCTTCATAGACAAATCTTTCGAAGCATTTGAATTCCTTTCTCCACTTAACAATTTCGTAAGTCCCCTTGAAATACCAAAGAAAATCACATCGAGCCAATCGAGCCTATTCGCGACTGAAAGAACCTTGAGTTGAACGCACGAACTTTCTTGCAATCTTAGCGTGCGGAATACTTTGATCAAGAGAGAATAGGGAAGCCGTTGGTGACTTTATTCTGCGTGGTGCGGTCACGAAAAACACATCAACACGGATGAAGTGACAATGAAGCTCAATGTGCTAGGTTCGCTTGTGGAAGACTGGATTCTTAGCAAGTTTGAAAACCCCTTGATTATCACAAAATAGGGGTGAAGGTCCTTCTTGAGACATCTGCATGTCAGCAAGCATCCTTCAAAGCCATACTACCTCACATGCTGCCTTAATTGTGCTCTGATACTCTACTTTAGTCGAGGAAAGAGCAACTGCCTGTTGCTTCTTGCTTGTCCATGTCACTGCACCTGTACAAAGACTGAAAACATACCCAAAAGTGGACTTCCTATCATCAACTGAACCTGCCCAATCTGTGTCTATAAAGCCAACCAATCTAGGATCTTTGCATTTGCTATACAGAATGCCAAAGTCAAGTGTCCCTTTGACATATCGCAAAACTCGCTTCGCGGCAACCCAGTGTTCCGTCTTAGGAGCAATCATGAAACGAGAAATGTAGCTCACAGCAAAACTAAGATCAGGTCTAGTGGCAGTAAGATAGATGAGGCTGCCCACAAGTTGCCTAAATGCAGACTCATTTACCACTGGTGAGTCTGATTTTGCTAAAAGTTTCAGCCCCTTCTCCATAGGAGTGGATGAGATTTTACAATCTTCCATCCTGAATTTTTCAAGCAAACTCCTGGCATACTTCGATCGAGAAATGAAGAAACTACCACCTATCTGCCAAACTTCTACACCAAGACAATAGTGAGGAGACTCAAGTCTATCATCTCAAATGCCTGACACAAATTTGACTTGATCTGTTCAACCAAATGTAGCCTATTGTCAGTATTGATGATATAATCCACATAGATGACAAGAAGGATGATATCACTACCAATGTTCTTAACATACAAATTTCCATCTAAGGGACTCCTATGAAACCCTTGTGCAACCAGGTACCTGTCAAACTTTAAGTACCATGCACTAGGTGCTTGCTTTAGTCCATAAAGAACCATTTGTAATCTGCATACCATATGCTCTTTTCCTACAACCTTAAAACCAGGAGGTTGCATCATGTATACCTCTTCCTCCAAATCTCTATTGAGGAAGGCACTCTTCATGTCCATCTGATGGACCTTCCAACCAAACTGTGTTGTCATGGCTAGGACAAGTCGAATGGTGCTCATCTTTGTTGTGTGAGCAAAGGTTTCCTCATAATCAATACCTTCTCTCTGCAAGAACCCCTTAGCCACCAACCAAGCCTTGTATTTATCCAGTGTTCCATCAGCCTTGTATTTATCCAGTGTTTCATCAACCTTGTATTTGACCTTGTAGACCCATTTGCAGCCAATGGGTTTTTTCCCTGGTGGAAGATATGATAGAACCCATGCATTGTTCTTCAAAAGACTATGATGCTCAGAATCCATAGCCTTTTCCCATTTAGGTTTACCCTAGGCCTCTGAATATTGTTGGGGCTCATAAACACTCTGAATGTTGGCTATAAGAGCAAAGTTTATTGTGTTCTTTTTACTCTTGCCTCTAGACAATCGACCTTCAACAAGCTCATCATCATGAACATCACCAATGAGATTTGCCCACCACTTAGGACAAGAAGGAGAAGTATCAGCTTCCAAATCAGAATGAGCATCACCATGACTTGGGCTGCTTGGAATAATACCATCCATATTATCCTGAGGAAAATCTGCTAAGACAGAATCTTGCCTAGGAGATTTCACAATGTTAGAATCATTAGAGTCCCTCCCTGCTAGTAGAGGATCTTGTCTAGGAGATTCTACAATGTCTGAAGCATCAGAATCCCTCCCTTCAGGTAGAGCTACTGAAAGCTTAGCTCCCAAATCCTTGGTCTTCAAAGGCTGATTGTCAGGACTCTTGATGGGAGAAGGGAGCAAAAAGGGCCCACCTTCCTCATCAAACACAACATCCCTATTGAATGTCAAACAGTTAGTAGCCACATCAATCAATCGATAGGCCTTGTGATTATCACTGTATCCTATTAGCGTCAACTTCTGGCTCTTGGCATCTGGAATCCAAGCATATGCAGTCGAACCAAAAACCCTGAGATGGGTGATTTTTGGTTTCCTCCCATACCATGCTTCCTCAAGGGTCATCTTCTTAATGGCCTGTGTGGGAGACCGATTAAGAAGGTATATTGTAGTATACACTGCCTCAGCCCAAAATTTCTTGGGAACACTCTTGCTCTCCAACATACAACAGGCCATTTCTGTGATGGTACAATTCCTCCGCTCAACAACACCATTCTGCTGAGGGGTATAGGGTGTAGTAAGCTGGCGTCTAATACCGTGTTGTGCACAAAAGTCGGTGAACTAGTTGGAATAGAACTCACCTCCATTATCCATCCTAAGAGTGATGATATAACATCCAGACTCTTTTTCAACTAATGCTTTATACTTCTGAAATTCATTAAATACTGGTGAGCTTTCCTTAAGAAAATACACCCACATTTTTATGCTAAAATCATCAACAAATAGGAGGAAATACCTGGCACTAGTGACCAATGCAGTATTCATTGGTCCACAAATGTCTACATGAACCAACTATAGGACCTTGGATACTCTCCAAGACTTTCCATCTAGAAATGGAGTATGGTTGCTTCCTTGCTTGGCAAGCTCCGCAAACACCATGTGTCTGTTGCTGGATCTCAAGTAAGCCTTCTACCAAATTCTCTCAAGCTAGCTAAGAGAGGTAGGCAATATTGAGATGCCCATACCACTAATGCCAAAGAGTGCTGATGGATGAACTCCTTGCAACCAACGCATGCTCCAAAGGATCTCTAGTATCAAGCAGCTGATACAAACCATGATCCTCAAACCCAACTACCACAATTTTCTTGGATTCCCTATCAATAATTCAACACTTGTGGGAACTAAAAAATGATGTCCAACTTCGGACTGTCACATAATTTGATTGACTAAGAGCAAATTAAGCTCCATGCTCAGTACATAGCATACATTGAGAAATATTAAATGTCTCCAACCAAATGTGATATGGATGTTGCCCTTGCCGACAACTATATACTCTTCGCCACCACCAAAGATGACGGAATTGGAGCAAGCCATATACTCCATGAATCAATCTCTCCTATTTGTGAAATGTCGAGAGGCTCCAAAATCAATGTACCATACAGATGATTTGACATGATCTGCTAGTCGTTTGGCCATCAATGCGTAAGAGGTAGATGCCTGGTCAGACTGCATAGATGCCATCCCTCTTGTTTTCAAAAAGCACGATAGTCGCCATCCCTCTCGTTTTCAAAAAGCATGAAAAACGAGGTAAAGACTATGATAAGCAAATTTTTATAGAAAAAAATTTCAAAACTCTTCAAAGATCCTCAAATTCTTTGGCACATTTTTTTCGGTGAAAAATTTCAAAAAAACCTCTTTGCATAAATTTTTATTTTGCTCAGAAAAATTATGTCAAAAACTGGAAAAAATCTTTCCTTGATTTCTTTAGTCGTAGCAAACCAAAAACCCTAGGAATGCAGTATAGAAGATTCTAAAAGGATTTTTGTAATAGAAAATCGCTAGAAACCTAGGGCGCTAAAGCAAAAAAATGCCACACAGAAAACCCTACGCACAGAGAAAAACACATGAGCGATGAGTCACACAGGTAGAATGCAAAAGAGAAACACGAAACGGAAATGGCAAATGGTCACGCACAACAAAAAAAACGAAGAAAATCCTAGGACACAGCTTTAAAAGACCAGATCCCGTCGCCATAATACACCAAAAACCCACAAAAATCAGAGAAAAAATCCGTGCAAACTCAAAGACTCAGAAAAATGGAAGGATTTTTGCTAAAAAGAGCCATCAATTAGAGCAAGAAAGAAAACGGACAGTGTAAAAACGAAACAATTGTAACAAAAGTAAATAACTAAAAGATACTAAAAGCTAACTGAAGCAGACTAGTTTAACAAAAAGTAAACTACAAACTAAAGACTAAGATGACCATTAAATAATACAATAATACTATAATAGTATCTCCTAAGAAGTTGGATCCCCTCCATATTATTAATTATTGTATGTGCAAGAGTGTATCTTGATGGTTTTATCATTCATCATGAGTATTGAGAGGTCCCTAGTTAATAACAAAGCACCAATAAGAGCAAATATGGAGACACTTTGCCCTCAGAATTTAAATAAGAATCTTCTCCAAGCCAAGTGTTTTGAGATCATACCTATTGCCTCACATTGCAGACTGATTTACTATTTTTGATATATCCTCTAATTCATTCAGGAGATAAAAATTTTCTATATAAATAATTTATTGCTAGCAACATCCAATTTACGATTTGTCATAATCTCTATGATCATAGTGCTTGTATGTGAAGCTAATCTAAGTATCACTAACTACTGTAAGAGGTTAAAATATTTATGCTTTACAGTCCTAGAAATGCTAATCCTCTAATTGGCATCACTGCAGCCAGATGCTTTTCACATGCATCCCATATGTTACAAGATAGGTAGAACTACATCAGGATTGATTCTTCCTTATTTTATCCTCCTCTCTTTTCTTTGTGTGAGATTTTTGGCTTATGAATCTTTCTGTTTTTTTAGCCCTCATTCCACCAAAGGATTGGAAAGGAAAAAATCTAACATGTAGAAAGGGTGGCTAACTCTGTATAACTTTTCTATGTATAGGTAGAAATTTGTCTGTCCTACATGCTTTAGCTTTGGATGTTATGTAGTTTAATTTTTCTTTAGCATCCCTTTGGATATTTCATTAGCAACATTACATATTATAAATTGCTGATATGATATCCACTATTATCCAAAAAAAAATGCATCTTTATTTTTGGCTTTTCTTCCTAACAAGATCGCATGGATAAAATTTCTCTATGTTTCCCTCATTTCTTCTTACAAGTTCTTTCATTGTTTCTTTAAATTGGATTTATAACTTATGGGCTCATGTTGAGGTGAAGACAAGTTTCATGAAAGCACTTATAAAGATGTGCAACATTGAGATTGCCACCACCATGCATCATGAGTGAAACAAATTTACCGCACTCACAGGATATCTAAAAGAGGCAAAGTTAGATAGGGAGACTAGGGCACAAGAGGACCCACTACTATGGTGGACCGTGCATGGGCCTCATTTGTTGACAAACCCAGTAGTCTCTAGTTCCAAGTTTCTAATTCTTCTACTAATGAGAGGAACTGGTCTACATACAACTTCATCCCTCTATGTAATGTCCCCTAATTGGGAATGCCCTAAATTTTCCCTAATCCCTTAATTTAAATAAGCAAAGAGGTTAGAGAATATCTTTCACTTGATTGAAGCCCTACACCCAAATTAGAATCATTTACCACAATCATACTGATTAGCAGATTATAATCATTTACCACAATAATACTAATTAGCAAATTATCATAATTAAATATTAGTAAGCTCATGGTCAATCATTAATTCAATCACAAAGCATTTTAGCATCCTTATGGGAGAACGTGACTCGATGGGGTGCCTAGGACCCATCTTGCCAACCATTTCCCTCTCTCTATGTTTTGACCTCTTGTGCTGATTCACCCTGATGGAGGAGTGAGATTATAATAGGTGCCCCGAAAATGCCATCTCTCCTAGGCCCAGGGTGTTGTACCATTGATACTCCAAATGGATACCCCCTTGGCCTCCTTGGGACTACTTGGTCCTCCATTATGGAGGTGGCATACCTAGGAGAGTGCCCCATTGCTGTTCCCCTCTTGCAATCTTGGCCTCCTCTATCATGGCTAAAACATTAAAACATATGACAACAAATATTAATTATATTTACTGGTATAAGGAAGCGGTCATAATCGGCAATGCATCATTAGTACCTTGACATCTAATCAAACCATCATGATCACTTATACTAAATTGTGCTACAACTATGTTATTGTCAATCAGATTTCATACTACTGATTCAGGAAATCAGTCCACTGCCAAATTATCAATTATTTCTGATTGAAAGGATGTCAGACCTTTCTTTTCTTTTTATTGATTTTCCCTGTAGATGATTGCTGGTCTGAATATTCTTCTTCTTCAATCGATCTGTTCTCAATATTCAGAAGATATTGCTTAAAGAGAAACAAACAGAATAGTTTCAATTGAATAATGACTAATAAGGATTAATAATTGCTGCAAGAATCTTTATTGCATAATTGTATTATATATATGTGTAATCCTACTAAACTTACTTAAATATATATATCCAAATACCTATTAGTATAAATTAACTATATACATATTTACATGTAAATCATATATTAGATAACATATACTTCCGTGTGCATGCCAGTTACTTCCAATATCAGATGGCTGTTGTTTGCTGACTGCAGATCATATATACATAAGACTTGATCTCCTTCTCATTCGATGCCGTTCCTGAGTACAGATCCATACTTATTTACTCTTTTATATCTGTCCTTTGATTATATTACATTGTTCAAGCTTCCTTGAATGTAGATCTTCCTCCATATCTGTGTATATCATACATTAATGTATTGGCTACTATACTCAGGAAATACTACTTTTTATTTATGTCCCTATTTTCTGTTTATATCTCTGAATTTTCCCATTCCATGATGTCCTCAATATGGTTTGGTTTTTTCCTTATATATCTCCTTGTCTAAGTGAAATGATGCATCTCTTTAGCAAGGAGGTACTCTTGGAAAGGCATGACTCTTATTTCCTTGATCACTGCACTTTAAGTATTTTTTATTTATTAATTATTGCTTCAACTTTAATCGCTGTCTCTCCTTTTCTTTTAGCATATCAATGATCTTTTAATATAATGGTCTGCCATATCTCAAGTGTTGCAATTTCGGGGCATGACACTCTATGAAGAGGAACAATATACTCTTGGAGAATGGAAAAGCATGTAGCTGTACATGGCATTTTGTGTGTGATGGATCATAACATGCTTATGTACAAGAAGACTCTAGCAGCACAATGGATGTAGACCTAGAGGAGTCGACACAAATTCACGAGGATCAAGCCTAAACAAGGTTGGTTGGTGTCCATTTGGACAAGCTTGAGCTAGATGGGTACAGTAATTCCAGCAATGAGGAGTTTGCCATGACGTCTAGGGAGGATGATTAGAATCTTAGACCACTAAGGCATTGGCCCATTGTATTTCAATATAAGCATCATATTGAAATTTTGAAAATAATAAAATTGATATTTTACATTGTCAATGCATGGTATTTAATAGTTTACAATTTCAATTGCTATTTCTTATACATTTTTTTCTAACCAATTTTTTGAATACTATTTTATATTTGCACCGTTGTCCCCCCACTGTTCCCAAATTAGAGTTGATAGTCCCCTCATCCTTGAAACCCATCCCCACATCTCCCCATTCCAAAACTCCATGGAACATAGGTTTTAAAAAAAAGATAGATGTAGTTTTGAGAGTTCAGATTTGTGAGTATTTTCTGTTCATATTTTCAGCGAATCAGCAGTATGTGTTTGTAGATTGGTGTATTCAGATATGCTTTTCTGATTGGAGTTTTCATTTTTTTGCAGTTAGGGTAATTTTCTCAGTGCAGAATCTGCTTACCAAAGTACGAAAATTTTAAACTTAAGTTTGCCACCCCGTTATTTGACTCATACTGCAGACACAAGGCAAAAAGTGCCGTTAGAGAGAACTAGAAGTCCTCTGAAGCCTATTCACACAGTCAGAACAGCAACCTCACTCACTGCTCTGGCTTGCCAATAGCCCAACTTTACTCTGCATTAATTGTACACCATCAAGAACAGGATTAAGTGTTTAATACAGAACCCTATGCGAAAAGAAGATGATAGTATGTAGGAACTAGTGGCTAGTATTGTTTGATACGGTCTAAGAATTTCAAGATTATTCAACCAAAAAGAAAACTTAGAATGATTTTTTTAAAATAAAACAATAAATTGTCAGAATTGGATGAGCTCAAGTCCTAAAGCATGGGCTTCAAAAGCATATCCCCAACTTCAAATCCATAAAAATATGAAAAACGCTTGAAATTGGATAAAATACTACATTTAACTTGCTTGTATAGCATACCCCATGAACAATTCGTGTGCAGATCACGGGTGAATTTCAAAGAAGAGATATGCTTGGAAGTAAAGAAATTAACATAGTAACAATAATAACAAATTTCAACTTATAGACATCCAAGTGTCCTTAAAAAAATATCTTCATTGAGAGAAATTTTAGAGTTCACAGACTTATACCATATCAGAAAATGAATGATTGTAGTCGCCAAGAAAAGGCATCACATCAATGGGAGAAAGAAGAAATTATCATTTTTGCTTTTATTTCCGTCCATAAGAAAAGCGTGGAAAGAAAAGAAGGGATTAATTTCATTAACCTGAAGTTTTGTTAACTCATTCTTGACGGACTGGTGTGCTTGTGTTAGAACTTCTGACTCTTTCTCCAGATGCCTGAATAACATGTAAAAACACAGGATGAGTCATTTGACCAAAAGATAAATCTTCATGGAAGCCTAAAAACCCAATGCCTGTATAAAGTATAAGAAAACACAAGATAAAATATAAAATATAAATATAAATCTTCATAGAACCTCTAAAACCCTTGAAATGAGATTTTACACCTTAGCAGATCAGGCGGATTAACATTCTCCATTTTCAATTTTGAGAAAACGATATGAATTCTAAAATATATGGCTGATTATAATTCTCTGCGTCTAAATCGCATTTGGATTGCCGAGGAGGCTTTCAAATATTTGGCGGAGTGCGTATTTTTAAAAGCCCCGAGAGGCCCTGCAAGGTGGTTATTATTGGTTTCCACTCCTCCAAACTCTTCCTCCAATTTGGCGAGCTGCAGCGGTTTCGGCGAGGGCTTGGGAATTTTTTGACGTGTCCGTGCGGAGGGATTTTGTCAGACGTGACAGCCCGTCGGTTAGGCATGCGGGGAAGGCTGTGGGTCCTATGGGCGCTTCAGACAACCGCAGGAGTTTTCTGTATTTTGCTGGGCAGAGCCAGCGGGTCTTTGCCTCTCCGTGCGATTTCTCCTCCTTTTTTCCATATTCGTTCAAGCATCTTGTGGTGCCACCTACGGTATTATACCCTTTGTCTCTCGTAGGTAAGTAGAATCTCTTTTCATGCAATCTATAATTTTTTAATAAAAATTAAATACTAGCAATTGCACCTTGGGTACGCGGAAGATGTTGGAAGGTCAAATAGGGAATTTGTGATCTATTAATTGCAAAATTAAAATTGTTAAAGTGAAAATTTTAGCTTTTATTTTAAAATTTGTAAAATTAAAAAATCAATTCCTAAATAATTTGCATAACTTATTATGATTTCATTCTTAAAAATAATTACTATTAACTTCTTTTTTTATAGGTAAAAATAATTACTATTAACTTAATCTACAATCATATTCTCTCTTGTTTTGACATTGTTATCAATTGAAAAAAAACTTAAACTAAAATTTAAATTATATGTGTATATTTTAAGTATAATATTATAATATAATTTATATATTTAAATGAAATATATTTATTTATTATTATATATTATATTTGAATCGTATATAATCTAAATTATATAATATATTTTTAAAAAATTATTACATATTAGAAGTATGTATTTATATTAAATATGTTAATATTTATTTCATGTTTATTTAATTATATATAAAATTTAAAATATATTTGTATTTATTATGTATATTATGTAATATATATTATTAAATGTAATCATAATATATAATCAATTTATAATATTTTAATATAATATATGTTCATATTATTAAAGAAAGGGACAAAATGAAATTTAAAATATATATTAAAAAACTTGATTCCCCTAAATATATAAAATCCATTTCAATTTATTTTTTATTTATAAAATAATTTATAATAAAATTATTTAATTATTTAATAATATATTATTTTTTCATTAATATAAAATTAAATAATTATAAAATTTTGAAATAAAAATCAGAATTAAATAAGTATATATATTGTTTACAGCACACACTATTTTTAAAAATATTCAAAAAACTATGGTTATAAAAGAGTTGTTTTATCTGCACAAATTGTAGAGCTCTCTTATCTTTGAGCCAGTCAATATTAAATAAAACCTATGTTGGTAATTCTGCAAGTTAATGTGACAACGATTTCTTTTATCTCCTTTGCAACGGCTGAGAAACGTGCGGACAGGTTGGAAACAATATATGCAATGTGTTGTACCCCAAAATTAAAAATTTTGTTACACTTAAAGACATTTTGAAGAAATGAGTAAAAGTCTTGTTAAATAAGTCAAAAAGGTCAAAATTTGGGTGTGCATGTCTTAGGTTAAAATGCAAAAAAATTAAAAAATTTGTTACACTTAAGACATTTTGAAGAAATGAGTAAAAGTCTTGTTAAATCAGTCAAAAAGGTCAAAATTTGGGTGTGCATGTCTTACATGAAGGGTTAAAATGCAAAATTTTCAAAATCTAATGATCTGGGTATGCTCAGAGCAGTTTAATCTACAAAAGCCAGATCTCAGTTTTTCATCCCTACTTTTTAGGAAAACTGTTATTTTTAGAAATTTTCTAAAAATAGTAAAGTTTTATGGGTTTTTCTGGGTTTCTTTAGAAACGGATACTGGCAAAACTTTTTAAAAATAGAAAGTTGGCCCGTTAAGATTCAAACTGATTTTGGTTGGCTCAAAATACGTCCATATCAGGCTGGTGCAATCAGAATTTCAAAATAATCAGTTTTGCCCTAGTGGGTCTATTCTGCTTTTTCAAAAGCATAACAGGAGCTCTGAGGTCATTAATGGGGGTCAGTCGGCTGCCAGGTATCAGATTCAACACTTAGGCGTTCAACAGAAGGTGAGTTCATGAGCTTGCACGAAGAACAAGAAAGAAGTTAAAAATTAGTGAAAATTTTCTAACACTGCCAGACATGGGCGCCCCAAGTGAAGAAGGGCGCCCATCTTTTTAGGGCACCAGATGATGGAATTAGGGTTTGAGCTCTAAGTTGAAGTTATTCAGAATCCTGTCAGCTCCGCGACAAGTCTGACGATGTAGTCAACAGATCATCCAGTCGCCCGGGATTCAGCGCTGAACAGGGGAGATCCAAACTGAAGTTAGAATGAAGAAGAATGAAGATTATTAAAATTTGACTAAGTGTGGAGACTATGGGCGCCCCTGGTAAAAAAGGGCACCCAACTTTTTGAAGCACCTAACTCAGCAATTAGGGTTTGAAAATATGCTCGATCTCTTCGGTATTCAGCCAGCTTCGCAACACCTGTCTCTGTCAGATCATCTGATTGTCCAATCTTCAGCAGATTCTGATCAAAGAGGAACATACAAAATGAAAGTCTCAAACTCTGAAGAAAGTCAAATGAAAAAATGGCTAAGTCTGGAAGGTTTTGGCGCCCTAGGAGAGAAGAGGCAACCAAGATTTCAAGAGGTGAAACAGATGAATTCATAGATAAGGCTCTAACGTGATCTCTTCACAGTTGATCCAGCTTTCCAACGAGATATCTAGCACGTCAATTAGAGTTCGCAGTCACCAGATACGAGGAGCTAGAAGGAGGGTCTGATGAGAGCCAAGAACTAAGATTCAGAAGCATACAAAAAAAAGAGGAAAATAAACTAACTCTGGTGAGTTTGGGCGCCCCAGCTTGCCAAGGGTGCCCAAGCTTTTGAGGACCTAAACTTCACTGTTTGGCGAAGTTCATCTCAGAAGACCCCTCATATTTCATCAGCTACGCAACGAGCATAACCAGCAGTCAATCCGACATTCAAGTCACTAGATTCGACGAGATCATCTATAGAAGAGGAGCTAATGAAGAAATTAAAGATCATGAAAAGGGCTAACTCTGGACAGAATGGGCGCCCCTGGAGAAGAAAGGCTCCTATGAATTCGAAGGCCGAAATGAAGTTTTTGCCAGAGACGCCTCTAGACCAATCTTCTCATAATCAGTCAGGCTATGCGATGAATCCTTCAGCTCGTCCATCAAATTAATCTGCAAGCCAGAGATCAGAGGCGAAGTAGGGGGTCAAAATGAAGAAAAGTTGAAAATATCAAAAAATTGACTAACACTGCTTGAAGTGGGCACCCCTGGAGAAGAAGGGCACCCAATTTCTCATGCCTTATAGAAATTTTCAAGTTTTCAAGAATTTTCAAAGTTGCAAAGAGGATGAGGGCATCCAAGTGCATTGAACAACTGATTTAGGGTTTTGGAAATTTTTAAAAAAAGAAACCAAAACCTAAAAACAAAACCCTAAGTCTATTTAACACCTCTCTTTCATGTAATTTTTATTATTTTTGCAAGTAGCATTCAAAGGAGAAAGTTGGAGCAGCAAGTTTGAAGAAATTTTTCAAGATTCAAGAGCTTAGTTTGCTGGTTTTTCATCAAAATTTTCAAACTAGCAACTTAAACCCTTGCTTTTTCATGCTTTTTCATCCAGAAGATCAAATTTTTCAAGGAGAAGGCCAAGGTTTTCAAATTTTCAGCCATCTAGGTCTTTTCACTTCATTCTTCTGAAGAAATTTTCAAGAACTTCGTCAAGTTGCAACAGCTGCTTTTTATTTTGCATGTCAGTGAAATCCTCAGTGCATTCAGTTTTCAATCATATGGGTCCTCCCAAATCAGTCTTCTGAAGAAAACCCATATCACAGCTTTTTTTCAAGAAAATTTCAAATCCTAGGGTTGGCTGCTTTTTCGATCAGCCATCGATATTTTTCAAATCTGATCAATTGGGTTTGTTTCTAATCATATTCTAAACAAAACCCAAGTGCTAGCTTTTTTCGTGAAAAATTGAAGAAATTAGGGTTTGCTGTTTTTTTAGGCAAAATTCAAAATTTTCAAAAACGAACGATCTGGGTTGTCTTACAATGAAATTTTAAGCAAAACCCATATCTCAGAAAAAATTTCAAAAAATTTGTCCATTGGAGCAAGAAAATCAGCATTCTAAAAATAGAAATTGCTCAGAACTTGTCTGAAGCTACGCGAGTTTACAGTCATTCTTCAAGTTTTCCAAAATGGAGTACACTCCCAATGTTTTCAAGACTGAATCAGCTCTTTATCATGATTACATCAAAACCGCTGAGACAGACTTGCATCACATCAAGTCGGTGTTTGATCTACATGCTTTGGAGAGCACAGGCAACACTTTAATCAGGAACCTGGGACATTCTGGACTTCTCGCAACAACATCCATTCCTATAGTAGTTCAAAGTCTTGAGTTCGTAATCACTTGCATCAAGCATTACAACCCGACTACCAAGGAGATCCAATCAGCTAATGGTAGATTAATTTGCAGTCTGAAGCCTGATATGATCGAGAAGTGTTTTTCCATTCCCCCATGGCCCGAAAGTGTTACTATCTCAAAGGGAAAATGTGAAAGGATATGGGAGATGCATAAAGACAAATATAGTAAGAAGATTGTGCAGAGGTGGATGAAAGAAAAGCATAAGACTCTGCCAAAGAACATCGGGCTTGATGAAGTGCAAGATCAATTCCAGAATGTTGTTCGCAGTTGCAATCCAGTTGGCAGAAGGATAGGTCATATTTCGGTAATGTTAGCAAAGTTCAAGAAAGCGGCCAATGAGGTCGAAGATTTCCTTAGGTCTGTTGCAGATGCTAAAGATATTCTAGAAAAGCGGTGTTTTGCTATTGATGGCATAGATGCACCGAACCGGGACACAGTTTCTAATTTCCTAGCGGATGTGATCGAGCTTTAAAGTAGCTTTCTTCTAGAAGCTTTCTTTCCCGCTTTCTTTCTATTCTTGGAATAATTCTTATCCATTCTTTGAGAAGAGAAAGAAGATAAAATGTAATAGTTGGCTTTCCAGCTTTTTCTGCTTTCTTAGGTGGTAGATGTTATCCTCTTTCTAGATTTAGTAATAAAGCTTGCTTGCTGAGCAAGCCCTATATTGTGAAAGCGAGGAGATTTTAGGGTTCCCTACTCCTCTGCTTGTCTATAAATAAGAGCCTTTGCTCATTAGTTTTTTTAACCATGCTAGTGATAACAAAACGTTGAGCCTATTGCGCCTTCTATTTGTTATTCGAGTGTTGTTCAACTATGTTGTGTTAACAAATTGTTGAGCCTCTTTAGCCAACAAGGAGTTAGTGTGATTGTTGTTTCTATTGTGTAAGAGCAAGATTGCAAGCCTCTTTAGCTGCAATTTCTTGTTCCAGGCATGTTAGAAGTGAGTTTGTTCCAAAAATTTGAGTAATAAAATCATGAGCCTCCTTTGCCTTGATATAACATCTCAGGTTTCGGTTATTTGTGTTTTACTTTTATGATCTTGATTTCAACTTACATTAAAGTGTGTAGAAGTTTGTTGAGAGATAGTTTATTGAAGTATTTTGTCAGAAAATCTACCTTGTTCATTTCTAATTTCTCTTGCTCTACTATTACTTGAGAAGTTAGAAACGTCTTTAGTTTAAGTTAGTCGTAGTTGAAGTTCTTAAAATCAGAAAATCTCAGCTGCGACATTTGTGTTTAATAAACCTTGTGCTCTAAGCTAATAAAAAAGATAGGCAACTTAGTTTTAGTTTACTTTCTTTCAAACACCATCAGCAAGAGGGAGCTTCCCCTCCTAATTTGAAGAGCAGTTTATCTGTGCATAGCTGTCCATTTCAAATATGCATTCCAGGGGTGCGAATTTAAATGCCAACACAATGTGAATTGAATGCTATGATATTTGTATTATGGTGAATCAATGCTTGAAAGAGTTTTAATGGTTGGCAGATGATTACAACCATTGATTTGACCTTTTGAGGTTCGTCTTGTTGAGATATAATATTTATTTAGAATTTTGATTTTTATAAGAACTAGGTTCGTATTATTGTAAAATGAATGTTACAATTTATTTGTTTATGAAGGTTTTACATGATAAATTAAAGTTATAATGATTCATTTGAAAAAAAAAAATAACAATAAAAATATTCTTATGATGATGTTTAAAAAGTAGTGATAAAGGAAAGTTCAATATCATTATTGAGCAAACAAATATGGACTTTGTTTATCCTATGTTTACTATTGCTTTTTGGTTTTTGATATGACTTGTTGTGGGTGATGGCTTGGTTCTCTCTGATGTCACTGTACTGTTAATGTGCTTACTCTGGATGGCCTTTGGTGCCTTGTATTGATGGGACAACACCTTTGTTTTTGTTGCTTTTTATATCAAAAACAAATATCATTAAGAATTTAATTATATAAAACATCAAGAGGTAAGAAATAAGTTTCATCATTAACAATTTTATTATATAAAGTATCAAGAGATAAGGAATAAGTATCATCATCAGTTGTAACATTAATATCATATAAATCATTACCAATAAAAGTGAGAGCTAAAACACTAAATGCATCATGGATATTATGAATCATATCATCATCACAATGAAGCATCATCATGAATGGGCAAAGAGAAAGAAAGATCATTATACAATTTAGGTTTTAATGTTATGACACCTTTTATATTAGCATAATTAATATATAATGTAAGCATCCTTTTACCCTACAATATATTATTTATTATTATATTCTTTAACAAAACTCTTAATATATATATATACAATTTTAATAATTATTATATTCTTACATAATACAATATATAATTAATATATTATATATTTTATATAATATAGATAAAATTATATACAATATAATTATATTTATTATTATATATAATAGTATATATAGGTTATATTAGTATTATATATTATATTCTATAATACAAAATATTAAATATAAATATGAAATTATTGTAATTAATAAATGATATTAATATTATATTATTAGTTTAATTGATCTTTGGATAGATTAGGAAAAAGAAGACTATATGTATGTTAATATGTTAAGAGTAAGAGTATGTGATGAATATAATATTTAATACATAAAATAAAATAAAAATATATAATAGTATTATATAATAATAATAATATAAAATAAAATTATATTAATATTATAATAATAATAATAATATATAAACAAATTCATTTTTAAAATGATCTATCAATTGACCTCATGTACTACACAAATGTATGCAAAAAATAAACCATATTTTTCCTTAATTGACCTTCCACACCTCTTCGACATACCCATTGCACACCAAGGTGCGATTGCTAGTTTGTATTTGTTTTAGCTTTTTAGTACTTGCATGCAGATATTATCTCATTACAATTTGATATTTATGTTTGTAAGGCTAAGATGTAAATTTTTTAATTGAAATTATTAAAAAATGAATTATCTACAGTTTCATCTACTTTTGGAACTTTCACATCATTTGAAATAGATTGTAATTTTAAAACAATAAAATACTGGAGATTTAAATGTATTTTGTAATAATATATAATAGACTGTCTTCTTGCAACACAAGATGCAACTTAGTATTCGCAAGACAATATTAATTAATACAATCAAAGGCAACTTAGTGTTAACTAATTAAATTAAATGTTTTTTGTTATCATACAAGGTTGTCATTTCATTCATGATTGTTTAAACTACATAGGCCCATCTTTTCCTTTGTCGCCCTTCTTTTAAAATGAAATCATTAAAATATTGCATTATGAAAGGATGACCAAACATTTTTTTGGAAATGGGAAGTGATGTCAAGTTTGTATAAATTGCAAGTATGTCTATGTCAACCTGCTAAATGTTAAGTAGTTCAATATGCCTTAAGTTGCTTTGCTAAAGTCTCCAATTTTGTTGTTTCACTGGCCCCTTATTTGGATTATTGGTTGTGCATGTTGCCTTAATAAATAATGTGCATACCTTAAATTTCATGTGCTTAACATTCTTGGTTGCCCCCACTTGCTATCCACTTGTCAAAATTTTATTGTAGCATGTTTATATTTCCTAGAGAAGTTTCTTGTTTCATGCATAAGCTTAAAGTTGCACTTGTGTGCTACGATGACAGGTGTCCTCGTCTATTGCTTTAACTATAACTGGGCCCCACTAAATGCATATGTCTAGAGCTCATAATATCCTCGGTTGTCCTTTATGAAAGCAAAGGTGGTCAAATGTTATAACATTGTGACAAGTGGTAGTTTCTCATTATAGCTCATTGTTCTTTTATAGTGTAATTTCATGATTAGACATGCTTTTCATTTATGCATTGAGTCTTGTGGAATTATTTTATTCATATTTAGACACTGGTTGGTATACATGGAAGCTTCTTATTGCAACACGCAAGCCCTTTGAACTGCAATTTTGTGTTAACATTCCATACTCAAGGTTGTGATAATGCTCTTGCCTAAGATAGCAGTGTCTGGTCAATACTCTAGCACTGGGATTGGGCTCCCTAGGACATTCCAAACACCTTGGAACTACCTAAGATTGTATCTAACAAATGATGGCCTAAAAAAGCAACAAAACAATTAGGGACCAATAGAGAATTCTATCTCCCGAGCACATGACATACAAGACACATGTAGGAGAACTCCACCATGCTGCCCTAAGCAAGATGGGCAAGGAAAATGTGGATTCCACACTTCCCACCCACTACAATATTACACAAGGGACCCCTAAATGGTCCCAAAACATGTTGATTCCCCAAGAAGGGTGCCTATGAACCAACTAGTCACTAAGGGTTTACAACACAATTCTTTATTCATTTTGCTAAATACTATGTTCATTTTAAAGCCCAAACAAGATTCCTAAGTTCATTTTTTTAAAACTAAAACACGAAAGCATTGCAAGCATACATAAGTTCATTTTTTTAAAACTAAAACATGAAAGCATTGCAAGCATACATTAGGCATGTGTTTTTTACTCCAATGTCGAAGCACATAAATACAATATAATAAGAATACCACTTAGGTGACATATTGCAATCCATCCCTACATTAAAGGTCCAATGAAATACAATTACATTACACGATTGAGGACTCAAATGTCCTTTCTTAATCATTTACAATATAAGTACAAAATGAATAAAATATGAAAATTTTACCAACTTGAAGTCATCTTTGACTCCAACCATGATCCTTCAATTCCTAACAGTAGTTTCATGCCACTCAAACATGTGGAATCCAAAGATCCACTCCCACCATTCTGTGAGATAGTCACGCAGACCACACAGTCACACCAAACAAGAGGGAGTAGGCTTACACTAACACCAATCATGAAGTAAATAATCATCATACATGACAAGCAAGAGTCACTCAACATCAACATAAAGGAGGGGTGTCATTTTGAAATTCAAGGGGACTAGATCCAAGAGAAAGAGTAGGTAGGTTCATTGTAATGGCCTCAAGTACCAGCCAAGTGGAACTAAGTATGCCTCTCATAAGAGACAAGGTCACTCCACCATACAAGTATGCAAAGGTCACCCAATGACCACGTAAGGAATGAGGCACCAAAACTCTCAAAAGTATCTTAAGGGACAAAAGCCTGGATCCTAGATGCATCACATTTCAATAATTGAATGTGGCACAGAAAACAAGATAAAAACTTGCTCAAAAAATGATCTTAAATCATTATTATGAAATTCTATGAAGGACTCATGAGTTCTCTCATTCTAAAACGTCGAAAAACACATCAAATATTCAAAGTTTACTAAAGTATTTTCTTCACAAAAACTAAAAAATTCCTTCAAACTCCATTGGTGAAACCTTGAATTTTCCTTTTTTAAATTTCAACAAATTTCTAAAAACAAAAAGTACCCTTTGGTTTCAAACATGACCAAACATAATATAAAGTCTTATTTGATTTATGGGCATTTTTTAAAAAATAGGCATTATGAGGGCGCAAAATGGCAAATTGGAAAAATTCAATTTTAAAATTTTAATCTATTATAATTACATGAATTTGAATATATTGGGGAAGTCTTGTGCTCCCACAAGGGTGAGCATGACATCAAAATACAAAAGCATAAACCAAGGAGGAGGAATGAGAAGAATACCTCAAGTTTGTTGGCACAAAAAAACAAGCAAAACTCACAAAAATCAAAGAGGGAGATGGAGACCACACCACAAGCAATCCCACTCCAATTCCTATTCCAACCAATTCAAATCCCACTCCATTCCATTCCCAATTGAGCCTAAATTCCCATTTTCAAATTTTTGCTTAGAGAGGGCTTTGAGAGCATTTTTTCTTCGAAAATAAATAATACCAAAATAGCTAAGTTATTTTTCCTTTATTCTAATTTAGACCTATTTTCATTTCTTTATTTATTTTATTTTCTAATTTTCACTTTATTCATTTTCCTTTTTATTTCTCTTCGTGCAATTTGAGTCAAAATGACTAATTCACATTATTTTATTATCGTGTTCTAATAGATACTTAAATCACCTATATGTAACCCCATTTTCATAAAATATTTCTAACAAAATCAACCTACCCTTATCCTTATTTGTCACCATTCCCTTAGAGCATGGAATTATTCCACTAGATAACATTTGAAATAATTTTAATTCTTAACAATCCATTTACGAAAAATAATGACATTAAACCATTAAACCAAATCAATCATTTATTTGTAATTCACAACATAAACGAACTCCATAATCACCTCCAATTTAGATAGGGTTAAACATGACACATACCATACTCGATTCAAGTATGATTGATGATAACAATGGAATGACCCAATGTGACATCTCTCAATTAACCACCATTGGGGGAATAAATTAAACTTGCCAATTCAAATGAAGAAATTCCTTGTACCTACATACTTTATTCCCACATCAAGTGTACTTGCTACATGTACATGATAGTTGAAGCACAACATAACTTTTTGATAGGGTACAACATCATACATCATATAAGTAAGGCATACCTAATGTCATACCACTAGTATACATACATCATATAAGCATGAAAATGCGGTAATCTAGTATTTCTAAATACATAAATCTAATAATAAGTATTAACATCTCAGGGACGGGGAATAAGTGGGTATTACAATGTCTCCAACATCATTGTTTCACTAGCCCCTTATTTGGATTACCGGTCATGTTTGTTTCCTTAATAAACAATGTTCATACCTTAAATTTCATGCACTTAATTTTCTTGTTTTTCCCCACTTGTTATCCACGTATCAAAACCTAATTGTAGCACATTTATATTTCCTAGAAGAGTTTCTCATGCATATGCATATATAATATTGGGATAAACATTTATTGTGACCTTGCACACTAATAAAAATATCTAATATTAGGAAAACTTAGTACCAAAAAGTAAATGTGGGGGGAGTGCTTTTGTAAGCTCATGGTATTAGTCACACGGTTTATGTAATACCATTTGGTGGGTTTTTGCAAAATTATGTCTATAAAAACAAGCACATGTGTAGTTGTCTAAGGTTGGCTTGGTTGGGGTTGGCTTGTGAGAGCATCTCTTATAGGTTGCACATATAAGGGTTTAAAACATGACGTGGGACGAGTCACTTTGATGTAAAAAGTAGTGTGCTCTCATGGCTCTAATACCATGTTGGAGAATGCCAAGATTTGAAAGCATGAAACAACCTTCCACAAGTGAAACGATAAATACAATATGATATCTATTAGACAAATGAAGAGTATATAAATACAATTAGAAACCTTGCATATATATGCAATGTAGATAAGGTGAGAAGGTGGGAGACAATGGTTGAATATCCCTCCAATTGTGCACACTTGACAAGCGTGTGAGCAAGTGGCAAGTATGCATGCAATAGGTTTCTCAATTGGTGAGGACACATGTCTCAATTCTATGAAGCAAGAAAAAATCATAAAATACCTAAGTAAACTTAATATATGAGTGTGAATAGGTAAATCATAGAAAGGTGATATCCTAACTAGATGGATAAAGACAATATTTACACTGACACCCCCTTAAGTGCAACTTAAGGAGTAATGTATGCAATATGATGAATCTAACCTACCAGGTCATGTTAGCTACTCATGTATAAACTTCTCATAAAGTGAAGTAAGGAGAAAAACCCAATAGAAAATAAAAACCTCTTTCCAAAAGAGAAATGATGTAATGAAATAAAATGTACAAGTGAAGAATATAGAAGGGCTCATCATGATCCCCCAAGGACTACTTATATCATATAAGTATAAGAAAGGTTCTCCTATAGGAGAGAAAAGAGAGGTCATATGAAATCCCCCCCCCCAAAAAAAAAAAAAAGAGAAGCAATGAACTCCATGTGAGGAAATGCTTCCTCCCAAAATAGATAGGAGAAGAGAAACCATGTAGCCTCCCCTCAAAATGATGCTTGTAGTGTTGGTAGATGCTCAACATTAGATGTTGAAGATTATCCATAATCACTAAACAACACTTCTCCCTTGGGAAGAAACAACACCACAAATGTGTGCAAGATGACTTCTCATTCCAAATAGGAATTTGCAAAAAGTAAGATCGATGTATTTGAATTTTGAACATGATCCAAATACTGAAATGATGTTAATGTCTGCTCTCATTTTCTACCCTAAGGATTCTTACATTTTTATCATATCTCGTAGCAACATGTCTAATGAATTCTAAATTTATGAAAATATTAGGGACAACCAACTTTCCCAGGTCATAGGTGCAGACATTAGTAATGGGAACATGAAAATTTCTCTTTCCATACTAGTGCACAAATAATTCCGACACAGTGAGGGAAATCTCAACATCTATGCATTCTCTAGCATTATCAATTATGTCATCAACTTCACTAGGACCATGAGGATGATTGGGTCTTTTTGAAGAACCCGGAAGTTGGGCCAAGACATCTTCCTCAAGAGGTCTCTTGGAAGTAGAGGGTTGCCCACTTGATTGGCTCATGGTTTTCATATTGGTTTAATTTTTTCTATGTGAAATTCTAAAGTTTTTAAACCTTTTAGGTAGAAAAAAATGCATAAAATTTGATTATGAATTTCAAGACTATAATTTTGGTGATTTTTAACAAAGAAACACATACCTGTTCTTTGACCTTTCGAGAGGTCAAGTTGATGCAAAATGAGTGGGTTCCTTTGAGTTTTGCTTTTATGCCAAATAATTGCAAATTAGGATAACTACTTAAATCAAATTGTGATATTTATGATAACAATCCTTATAAAAAAATGAACCACCATTTGTCATTTCCTCCATTAATCCTTGTTCATGCGAGGAAAGTCTATACAACTATCATTTGATCAATTTTGAATGTGAACGTCCATTTAGTGAGATTAATCATTAGTAATGATTTGATTTATCTAGGGGTACACTGACAGTTTTCCAACCAACAAAACTAATCCATGTAGAAATAGTACCATGCAGGAATTTCCACCATTCCACCCCATAGAAAGGACTTGTTGTGATGGACTTGCAGACTCACAAAATTCCTCTGATCACCTGCCACGTGCCATCATTTCATGACACTTATATACAATGCTCTTTGAGAGACCTTTCATATCTTGAAATCCATTTATGCTTGTGACACTTTCCCATCTTTTGTGGTTCCATGAGCCTTTATTTCCCTAACAAGATACTCAGTGCAAGAGTGAAAAAAGGAATGAAAAATGGTGGGGACCACTTACTAGGTGCAGGCAACCTAAGAGATTGTATTATAGCACGTGCAAAATTTTCCTTTCAATGAGCACATTTGATGTAGGAGCATCCAGTGGTGTAAGGGCAATCCTGCATCACCCAAAAATATGTTTTCTTTTGTGTTTCCTTTTTGTTAGCTTTTTGAAGATGTTTTTGCATTTCTGGATACCCTTTTCGTCGAATAAGAGTTCCCAACTTTTAAAATTGCATTTCTGCTTTTTTTTGCTCAATTTCTATTTTTAGCAATTTTGAATTTAAAGGTGTGAGGAGGCAACAATTTAAGGGAAGCTTTAGGACAAAAAAATAAGCACTTTGGTGAAAGAATTAGGTCAAGATCATTCCCGGTTTGAAAGTTATTCAAGTTTTAGTTTCTGCTTTTTGCCCTAAAAAATCTTCTTAGTCCAGTTTGAGGCACTAAACGGTCCCGTACGAGCCCAAAAATTGTCGAAACTGGCAAAATTGGTTCGTAGCGCATTCTTCACTCCAAAACCTTTCCAACTGTTTGTCAAATGGAGTCCTAGATCAAAAGTTATGGCTCTCAAAAGTTGGTGCATTTTCAAAAATGTGCTAATTTTTGAATGTGGTTTTTAAATTTGAATTTCAAATTGTAATTTTTGGTGCCAAACTGCCAAAAATCATAATTCAAATGTCGTTTTTGGCTCCAAACCGAAAATGAGTTATTTTATGGGCTAGTTTCTAATTTTTGGGTAGCTTTTTTGGGAAAGAATGCATACTGAGAAAAGGGAACTTTTGTAATTTTCAATAAGGGAATGTATTGCAGAACTTGAGGATTTGGGATCCTCTACATCTAAGCATTTCATTATTTTGAATACAATAATAATCTCTGGTTTTTGTGTGTGATATTATGTGTCTCAGATTAGCACCCTCGTCAACATTTAAAAAGGGCCAAGAATTTGATCACATAAAAGGTATAGGGACATAAATGCATGATTTAATTAAAAACAGGACCAAACCGATAATTTAACGGATAGGGTCAATAAATTCTCGGGATTGATACATAATGAACACAATTGAGGCAAGGGGCAATCCCTATAACTAGTCAATGGTAAATATAAGAAAAGATCAAGGGTTTTGGATATCTATTAATACCTCTTTGCACTTGTTAGAGATTTCAAATTTTCAAAAAGCAGGATGTCATTAAGGAAGTTAGAATTTTGTAAATACCGCCAGTGGTTCTAGCTGGGTATGTTTGTTTAGCAAAAACAAAGCAAGGATCCATAAGACTCTGGAGAAGTAAACCAAAAAACCAAGCCAAAAATAGAACCGAGGAACATTGTACACATTTTTACATTATGATACAATGTGCATGGATATACCCTTCTTCTGAGAAGTAGGGCATGAGGAATTGTCCATGCACTAGAAATTCCAACATTTATTCATTCATATTTTGCAACTCTCACCATGGTTGTTGTATATGACATAGGGGCCAATCCAGGGAGCTTCAAAATTTTCATGCTTACCCTTATCTTGAACTCGAGCATTCCACATCGGGACCATATCTCCCGATGAGAACTTTCTATAATATGATGTCTTCTTGTTGAACAAATACTTGACTTACAATTATTTCTTGAGGTTTACACTTCATGCTTTCTTCCCTGATTCATCCAACTTTGTCAATTGGTTGATTCTGATTATCATAGCATCATTGATATCCTCTTCATATTCTTGGATAAACTTGCATACTGGCAACATGTTATTAATCAATAATCTAGCACCCAACTCGTAGACCAACTCATAAGGAGATTTTTCAGTAGCTTTCTTGATTGTAGTCCTATCAGCCCATAGTGCCAACTTCAATTTGGAATCCCATGACCTCTTGTTCTTTTCAATCACTCTTTTCATAATTTTCATGAGACTCTTGTTACTGGACTCAGTTTGTCCATTTCCTTGGGGATAGTATGAAGAAGAGTATGATATAGAAATCCCATAATTGCTATAGAAATATACAAACTCTTTTGATCTAAAACATATTGCATTATCCATGTTCAACTTTGTTGGAGTTTGAAACCGAATCAAAATATTGTCCATGATAAAATTGATGACAACTTAACTACTTGCCTTCCTTGTTGGGACTGCTTCCACACACTTAGTGAAATAGTCTATAACTACCACTATCCAACTATGGCCACCATTGGATTTTTTATTGAATTCACCAATAAAATCTATGTACCCCATTGTTGAAAATGGGCCTCTACATTTTGTGTCCTAAGAGGCAAAGAACCAAAGAATTTTAACTTACCAATTTTTTTGGCAAGCATCACATTTTCTCACCATAGATTATGTGTATCAGAAAACAAGGAAGGCCACTAATATCTTATGTTCATCATCTTAGAAATGGACCTTGTCAGCTCAGCAAAATTTGTGACAAATCTCCTCACAAAGTTTACTTGTCCAAAAAAGGATTGTATACCCTTGATGGTTTTGGGCTGGAGAATTTTATCTATTGCTACAACCCTTTCTAGATCAATTCTGATACCATCTTTAGAGATAATGTGGCCTAATAGTTTGCCTTCTTTTACCCAAAAAACACATTTTTTAGGATTAAGGGAGATGCCATACTCCAAGGCCCTTGCAAATTTTTCTATAAATGCATACAATGGTCTTTTTCTTTCGTGGAGTATGTAGTTAGATCACGTTTGTACACTACCATGAATATGTCTATAAAATCTAAGAATGCAACATCCATATCTCTTTGAGATGTGACTCCTACATTAGTTAGACCAAATGGTATCCTCACATAGACATACATGCCCCATGGTGTAGTGAAAGCAATTTTATATTGCTTTGATTCCTTTACCTTTACCTAGTTATAACTTGATAACCCATCCATCATGGAAAAAAGTTCACAAACAATAACCTTGTGCAACATTGCCTCCATGTTAGGCAATGGATAGTTATCTTTTAATGAAGATAGGTTTAGATTACTAAAATCCACACATAGTTTGATATATCCATTCTTCTTTCTTATTGGCACCAAATTTGAAACCCAAGTGGAACATTTGATAGGTTATATAATTACACCATCCTCGAGCTTCATTAGCTCCTACTGCATTTTGGGTGCCAATGTAGGATTTATTGGCCTTTGCTTCTATCTAAAAGGCTTAGCATTTTATTAGAAGAATCTCATGCTGAAATAAGTCTTCTCTATAAGCCTTCAGGTCATCATATGACCAAGCAAAGACATGCTTATATTTCATTAGCAGGGAAATTAGCATTGTTCTGATTTTGGGGTTGAGTTTTTTACCAATATAAACTTTCTTGGGTGCATACTCAGTTCCCAAATTGATTTCCTCTAAATCTTGTGCATGTGCAAAATTTTTCTTAACATTACATTAATTAGAATAATCAAGGATTCTTTCTAAGGCCACCAAGCCTCTTAGAATTTTATTTGTCCTGTGTTGAATTACCTCATTTCCAAAAATGGTGTCCTTTCCATCAATTTTTTTACAAAATTTTGGAAATCAATTTCTCGCCTTTGGCATTCATCTACACAATGTAAAAATTTTAACAAGTCTAAATCACTATTGAGCACCTACCAGTTTTGAATATTGTCTAGAATAGGTGGTCTCATTTGAACCTCAATCTTTGATATCCCAAAAAACGTTATGTCATTAGGCCTCAAAGCAATGTTGGCAAGGAGGTCCGCCATTGCATTTTTTGACCTTTTTATGCAATCAATCGAAAAGGTATTAAACATTTCAATGGTATCCCAAACAATAGCTTTGTACTATTTTAATATTTTATGTTTGGACACATGTTTAGATCTTATTTGGGATACAACTAACTTAGAGTCCCCTAAAACCCTAAGGTCCTTAATACCATGTTTAATAGCAACTTTCAGTCCTAACAATAAGGCCTCATACTCAACAACATTGTTTGTACATTCAAATTTTAATGAGAATGAGTAATTATAGGACTTACCTCCTAGTGGTATAAGAATCACCCCTGCAATTGAACCTTCTTTTGAACAAGCTCAATCAAATTACATGGACCATAAGTCATCTTCCTGAGCTTGTTGCTTCATTCCTTCATTTGTTGGTGCATCTTCTCTTTGTATTGACTATGGCTCTACAACCTTGAAGTTATCCATGTCTGTATCCACAAAGTATATATTTTCTACTAGGTGTATATTTTCAATAATATTAGGGGATCTCTTCTCCTTGATCAAATTGACATCTTTTCCATTAACAATGATCATGATATATGAAAGATCTAACTTCATGCTTTCCCCAACTATTGCTAACCATTTTCTTGATAGGATAATTTAATATTGGGGTGGGATGTCAACAATCACATTGATTGCATAGTCCTTCTCAGGGAAATCCACTAATTTGAAATGCACATCTTTCATGGTTCCAATTATTGGAACCTCTCTTGAGTCCTTAGAAAAGTACTTCCCAAATGTTTGATTTACTTGCAATCTAAATTCCATCGTAATTTCTAAGGGCATAACATTTGTGGATGCTCCTGAATCAATCATGCAAATTTTTATCAATTTGTTGTTAACTTGTAGAGTCACATAGAAGGGATCCACTTGACTAGGGAAAGTAGTTAGAGTGGTGCCTATAAACACTTTAGGTACTTCAACATTGATCCCTTCAAGTTCACTTCCTTTTAACTATTCTTTGCCCTTTTCAAGTGGGGTAATCACCTTTTTTGTATCATGAGCTATAATTTCTCCATTAATGAGAGAAACTACCTTCTCTCTGTGTTATTTTATCCTCATCATTTCCAATAGGGGAATTGATACCTTGATTGGGACAAAAGTTGTGTCATATCCACTGGGACATATTTTGGCATAGAGCTAAGTTGATCAGTCAATATAGTTTGATCAACAACCTTTCCTGATTCTATCCAATAGGTCCTTACATTGATACTTGGCATATTATTTTCCTTCTTCATTTGCCTCTCTATTACATTTAGCCTTGGTGTTAGAAGGATCAATTCTATTCCCAAGATTTTCACTATTTTTTCCTTTTTCTCCTGTAGTAGGATGGGAGATTTAGCATCTGTGTTATCTTTACCCTCTTTTATAAAAAGACCACCTAGTTTCCCTTGATCATCATTAACTGCCCTATTTATCAGATTGTAATTTCTCTTAACTTGAGCAATAGAAACAATAGTTAATGCCCTGAATTCTTCATCTAAAGGCCTTCTCAATTTGATCTCAAGTTCAGATTCTACATTATGCATATTATCGGGGTATTCCTTTTCATCATTAAAAAATATTTGTTGATGATAACCATAAATATGACACCTTTTATCACACACATTTAATTCTAAGCATTTTTCATTTGAAGAGTAGTCATCAGTTGTTAATTTGATTCTGGTAGATAATATTTTTATACCTTGTTCCTCACCATGTGAATTTTCACAATCATCATATGAAGTATGTCCCTCTTCAAGAGATTGGGAAACCATGCACTAATGAGGGGAGTGTGGCAACTGGAAAGGACTAAACAAGGGGGTTTCTTCCAAAAAATTTGCATTGTTCCTTTTCAAAGGGTTGGGGGTTTCCTTGCTTGGCATCACCTTGATTATTTTGAACAAGCCTACCATTGTGCTAATTTGTGTTATAATTTTGATATGAGAGTTTAGGCATTTTCTCCTATCTCTTGTAATTGAGTATGTCATGAGGTAAATCCTTATCATTCCTGGAAACCTTATAATTGAGATCTTTCAAGGCACTCGTCATCTTATCAAGTTTATCTCTGAAGGAACAACTTTACTCTGATGTCCTTCAAGGTTGTACAAGATCTTAACATCATCCCTTTTACTTACCTTTCTTGAGGCTTTTTTATTATTTTCATTATGAGTTGAAATTCTAAATACTTCCCTCAAGGATTGAGGGTTCTTATCACTTAATTCATAACCCATCTTTGGGTCATGACTCAATGCACAACTATCATAACTTTATGTACAA
Organism: Sequoia sempervirens; assembly: GCA_007258455.2. Lineage (NCBI taxonomy): Eukaryota > Viridiplantae > Streptophyta > Pinopsida > Cupressales > Cupressaceae > Sequoia > Sequoia sempervirens. The sequence continues at coordinate 72,487 of VDFB02080235.1, forward strand.
CTTTCAGGCTACTTTTTTTTGGGTGCTTTGGACACCTCAACAACAAGCATATTGATGTGGCATCATATTTGATGGTGTGTACTTCAAACCTTAATTACAAATAGAGGCATTGCCAAGTAACCTGCTATAAAAATTTGGGAGTAATTCGAAATTGCCACATGATTTTGAGAGGCATGAAATTAGCATACACAATAAAATGTGATGCTCCAACTAGGGAAAATTTATCACATCATTGCCCTTACCTCGACATTCAACTTACCATCTATGAGATCAATAGACATAATTTTCAACCATAACCACACATAGTGAAAAATTGGTTGATACACTACTTGACTCATCAATAAAATGATTAACATCACAAGTCGACTATTTATCTTCGTCATACAAAAATAAAATACTTAATGACTATGATGTACTAATCATATCAAATTGATAAGTTTTGCAAGACCATTCTAGATAAGTAGTTGGTGTGATTTTCCTCTATAGTTGCTTTCTTTTGAATTTTATATGCCTCCTTGCACTATAAATTAGAGCATAAAAAAAATACTTATAATTAAATCAATTTTGGTATGTGTGTTTCTTTATTTTAATTAGTTATACCAAGAGGTGGTATACTGGTAATAGAGAGGGGAAGTATCACAATGTTGTGATTGTGAAACAAAATTCTTACCTTTGACCTTAATTTGACTACCGTTTACATATCAAAATAATAATATTAAACAATAAACATAATATTAGTAGTGCCATTTAATAATAAAATAGCTCTCAAGTAAAATATGAAGTAAATAAATTGTTTATTTTCATTTAAAAATAATAAAAATACAAATAAAATTTGACATTTTAAAATCGATGTTTGACATATATGATATCTCTCAACATCTTTTAAATAAATGTATCTAAGATAGATATACTAGTTGTAACTTCACTTCTATAAATTATAATTGTTTGTACCTATGAAAAAATAAAACATCTACATTTTAGAAAAAAATACAATAACATGAGATGTTTACAACATGGACTTAAAAGACTCAGACTAGAGAAACAATTATTTTCTTTTAGCTAGCAAGTGTAAAGCCTATATGCCACTAGTGTAAACTTTGTGTAATGCAACTTAATTAACCACAAGAATGCCATGGAAGAGTGCATATGTACATTTATATACAATGTTATACAACCAAGGATGATTTATAATAATGTAGGAACCAAATGCAATTTCATGGGTGATGCAAGATGAGTGAACTCCAACTGACACTTATACACTTTTCCAATATTAACAATTGGGGACTAAATACACCACACAATAATGATGGTTTCATTTGCTAATGAGGTTTAGGCTTAGTGTGTAGACCCACAAGAAACTTATTTTAGACATGAATCAATGAGGGTTGCTAGAGGGATTGGTAGTAAAGGAAGAGTCATTGCTTACAACATTCCTAGGGTAAGAATCTCTTCTATTATGGTGTAGTTTGTTAGAGTTAATTGTAAAGGTTAATAGCCACATCTCTTGAATGCAATTTGGTTGAATTGCATGTTAGCCCTACAATTTTATCATCATGTGATTTAGTGCAAGGGGAGAGGTAAAACCAACTATAATAACCTAAAATAAGGATTGCACCCAAAGCTAAGGAGAAATGGGTCTCAAGTCATGAGGTTGAAATGAATGAGATAAATATAGGAAATGAGAAAGATGAGAATAGGATGGATTTTGGTTAGGAGGAAAATGCTGATCAGAATGAAGAAAGGGAGAGCTCAGAGAAAGATGGTGAGTTGGGACCCGTGTTTCTTCAAAATTTTAAAAACTAGATAAAGGACTTGTAGCACAAACTTAAGTATATTGAGTCAAATAGCGAAAAAAGGCTTTCTAAAGGAGAAGAATACTGACCTAGATAATGCAACCAGTTGCATTATATCCATCACTAAAGGTATAATGTATCGAGCTATATTTGGTACTGTCACAGGTCAACCTAAATTGAGGAAGCTGAAACGAAAGATGGAGAAGAACTAGTTAGAAGAGACTCTGAGGAAGGACACTTTGGAAGACTGAAAATTCCTGGAAGAATAACCTCGAGATGCTAAAGGAGGATTGGGATCTTATCAACAGACTAAAGGAGTAATGTTCTTCACTACGTTGGGTTCTCTTTTTTGTTGTTTTCTTAGGTTTTGCTCGGGCTTGCGTGCTTGTTTCTTCAAAGCTTGCATGCCTTATGTGGTTCTTTGTCTCTTGAGGTCTGTGTGCCTCCTTTTTGTTGTTTGGACTGGTTGGCCTTTAGGCCTCTTGTTTATGTGTTAAATTTGTTCTAGGGGATCAGGGCCCTTAGCTTGTTTTTCTAATAAAAAACAAATTATGTGGTCACATTAGTGCACCAATAAAACATGACTCAATGCACAACTATAATAACTTTATGTACAACTTTCAACCTACTTCTTTTTGGGTGCTTTTGGACACCTCAACAACAAGCATACTGACGTGGCATCATATTTGATGATGTGGACTTAAAACCTTAATTATAGATAGAGGCATTGCCATGTAAATTGTTATAAAAATTTAGGAGTAATTCAAAATTGCCACATGATTTTGAGAGGCATGAAATTAGCATACACAATAAAATGTGATGCTCTGCTAGGAAAAATTTACCACATCATTTCCCTTACCTCGACATTCAACTTACCATCTATGAGATCAATAGACATAATTATCAACCATAACCATACATAGTAAAAAATTGGCTGATACTCTACTTGACTCATCAATAAAATGATTAACATCACAATTAAGTCAAATACTTATCTTAGTCATACAAAAATAAAATACTTAATGACTATGATGGACTAATCACATCAAATTGATAACTTTTCCAAGACCATTCTAGATAAGTAGTTGGGGTGATTTTCCCCTATAGAAGCTTTCTTTTGAATTTTATATGCCTCCTTGCACTAAAAATTGGAGCATAAAAAAGTACTTATAAATAAATCAATTATGGTATGTATGTTTCTTTATTTTAATTAGTTATATCAAGAGGTGGTATAGTAGTAATAGAGAGGGGAAGTATCATATTGTTGTGATTGTGAAAAAAAAATCTTACCTTTGACCTTAATTTGACTACCATTTACATATCAAAATATTAATATTAAATAGTAAACATAATATTAGTAATGTCATTTAATAATAAAATAGCTCTCCAGAAAACTATGAGGTAAACAAATTGTTTATTTCATTTAAAAATAATAAAAATACAAACAAAATTTATGACTTATTTTGAAATTGATTTTTAACATATATGATATTTCTCAACATCTTTTAAATAAATTTATCTAAGATAGATATACTAGTTGTAACTTCACTTCTATAAATTGTAATTGTTTGTACCTATGAAAGAAGACATCTACGTTTTAGAAAAAAATACAATAACACGAGATGTTTACAACATGGACTTAAAAGACTCAAACTAGAGAAACAATTCTTTTCTTTTAGCTAGAAAGTGTAAAGCCTATATACCACTGGTGTAAACTTTGCTTAATGCAACTTAATTAACCACATGCATGTCATGGAAGAGATGCATATGTATATTTATATACAATGTTATACAACCATGGATGGTTTATAATAATGTAGGAAGCAAACACAATTTCACGGGTGATGCAAGATGAGTGAGCTCCAGCTAACACTTATACACTTTTTCAATATTAACAATTGGGGACTAAATACACCACATAATAAGGATGGTTTTGTTTGTTGATAAGGTTTAGGCTTAGTGTGTTGACCCATAAGAAACTTATATTGGACATGAATCAATGAGGGTTGCTAGAGGGATTGGCAGTAAAGGCATTGATTACAACATTCCTAAGGTAAGAATCCCTTCTATTATGGTGTAGTTTGATAGAGTTAAATGTAAAGGTTAATAGTCACATCTCTTGATTGAGATTTGGTTGAATTGCATGTTAGCCCCACAATTTTATCATCATGTGATTTAGTGCAAAGGGAGAGGTAAAACCAACTGTAATAACCTAAAATAGGGATTGCACCTAAAGCTAAGGAGAAATGGCTCTCTTCATGAGGTCATGAAGTTGAAATGAATGAGATAAATATAGGAAATGAGGAAGATGAGAACAAGATGGATTCTAGTCATAAGGAGGAAAATGTTGATAAGAATGAGGAAATGGAGAGCTCGGAGAAAGATGGTGAGTTGGGACTTGTGTTTCTTCAAAATTTTAAAAACCAAATAAAGGACTTGTAGGGCAAGGCAATTATATTGAGTCAAATAGCGACAAAGATTTCTTGAAGGAGAAGATTACTGACCTGGATAATGCAATCAGTTGCATTATATCCATCACTATAGGCCTAATGCATCGGGCTACATTTGGTACTGTCATAGGTCAGTCTAAATTGAGGAAGTTGAAACGAAAGATGGAAAAGAACTAAGAAGAAGAGACTTTGAGGAAGGACACTTTGGAAGACTTTGAGAATGCCTAGAAGGACAACTTTGAGATGCTAAAGGAGGATTGGGAGCTTATCAATAGACCAAAGGAGTAATGTTCTTTGCTACATTGGGTTCTTTTTTTTGTTGTTTTCTTAGGTTTTTCTTGGGCTTGCATGCTTGTTTCTTCATGAGTTGCAAGCCTTATGTGGTTTTTTGTCTCTTGAGGCCAGCATGCCTCCTCTATTTTTTGCTATTTGGACTGGTTGGCCTTTAGGCCTCTTGTTTATACGTTAACTTTGTTCTAGGGGATCAGGGCTCTTAGCCTACTTTTCTAATAAAAAAAAATTATGTGGTCACATTAGTGTACCAATAAAACATGACTCAATGCACAACTATCATAACTTTATGTACAACTTTCAACCTACTTTTTTTGGGGTGCTTTTGGACGCCTCAACAACAAGCATACTAATGTGGCATCATATTTGATGATGTGAACTTCAAACCTTAATTACAAATAGAGGCATTGCCAAGTAAATTGCTATAAAAATTTAGAAGTAATTCAAAATTGTCACATGATTTTGAGAGGCATGACATTAGCATACACAATAAAATGTGATGCTCCAGCTAGGGAAAATTTGTCATGTCATTGCCCTTACCTCGACATTCAACTTACCATCTATGAGATCACTAGACATAATTGTCCACCATAACCACACAGTGAAAAATTGGCCAATACTCTACTCTACTTGACTCATCAATAAAATGATTAATATCACAACTAAGTCAATTATTTATCTTAGTCATACAAAAATAAAATACTTAATGACTATGATAGACAAATCACATCACATTGATAAGTTCTCCAAGACCATTCTAGATAAGTAGTTGGGGCGATTTTCATCTATAGAAGCTTTCTTTTGAATTTTATATGCCTCCTTGCACTATAAATTGGAGCATAAAAAGATACTTATAAATAAATCAATTATGGTATGTATGTTTCTTTATTTTAATTAGTTATACCAAGAGGTGTTATAGTGGTAATAGAGAGGGGAAGTATCACAGTGTTGTGATTATGAAAAAAAATTCTTACCTTTGACATTAATTTGACTACCACTTATATATCAAAATAATAATATTAAATAGTAAACATATTATTAGTAATGTTATTTAATAAAAAAAAAAAAACTCTTGAGTAAAATATGAAGTAAATTTAAATTGTTTATTTTCATTTAAAAAAAAAATACAAATAAAATTTATGACTTATTTTAAAATCGATTTTTGACATATATGATATCTCTCAACATCTTTTAAATAAATTTATCTAAGATAGATATACTAGTTGTAACTTCACTTCTATAAATTATAATTGTTTGAACCTATGCATAAATAAAACATCTACATTTTAGAAAAACTTACAATAACATGAGATGTTTACAACATGGACTTAAACGACTCAAACTAGAGAAACAATTATTTTCTTTTAGCTAGCAACTGTAAAGCCTATATACCACTGGTGTAAACTCTGCTTAATGCAACTTAATTAACCACAAGCATGCCATGGAAGAGTGCATATGTACATTTATATGCAATGTCATACAACCATGGATGGTTTATAATAATGTAGGCAGCAAACGCAATTTCATGGGTGATGCAAGATGAGTGAACTCCAGCTAACACTTAAAACACTTTTTCAATATTAGCAATTGGGGACTAAATACACCACATAATAAGGATGGTTTCATTTGCTGATGAGGTTTAGGCTTAGTTTGTTGATCCATAAGAAACTTACATTGGACATGAATCAATGAGGGTTGTTAGAGGGATTGGTTGTAAAAACAGAGTCATTGATTACAACAGTCCCAGGGTAAGAATCCCTTCTATTATGGTGTAGTTCGATAGAGTTAAATGTAAAGCTTAATAGCCACATCTCCTGATTGAGATTTGGTTGAATTGCATGTTAGCCCCACAATTTCATCATCATGTGATTCAGTGCCATGGGAGAGGTAAAACCAACTGCCATAGTGATGATAAGTAATAACTTAAATAGGGATTGGACCTAAAGCCAAGGAGAAATGGCTCTCATCATGAAGCCATTAGGTTGAAATCCAACTGAAATAACTCATAAGAAGAAATGTGGGAAACGTAGATAAATTTTATCTATAGAATCCTACTAGGAAGTAGAGCAAAACATAAAGAAGCATTTTGTTAATTTTTTTTTCAATAAAAGTGAATATCAAATAGCAATTTGCAATATTTGAAGTTGCTAATGAGACATCTAAAGGCATGCTACTGAAATACTAACCAAGCTTCACTCCGTGCATCTATTCAATCCACAAACTACATAACATCCAAAACTAAAACATGTAGGACAGACAACTTCTACCTAGACAGTTAGCCATCTTTCTTTCTAACATCTTAATTTCTTTCTTTCCAATCCTTGGGTGGAGTGAGGGATAAAAGGGCAGAAAGATTCATTAGCCAAAAATCTGGCACAAAGGAAACAAAAGGAGGAGAGAATAAGGAAGAATCAATGCTGACATCATTATGCCTATCTTGTAACATACTGGATGCAGGTGAAAAGCATCTGTATTTCCACTGAAAAAATTCTGCAATCATGTTGATCAGAGCAATAGCATTTCTACGACTGCTAAAGCAAAAATATTTTAATCTCTTACAGTAGTGAGTAATATCTAGTTTAGTTTCACATACAAACACAATAATCATAGAGATTATGGCAAATCATAAATTAGATGTTGCGAGATATAAATCTTTTATATAAAAAAATCCATCTCCTGAATGTGGTGGATATATCAAAAATAGTAAATCAGTCTGCAATGATGAGCAGCAATTACAAAGCCCAATGAGAGGGTCTCCATATTTGCTCATGATGGTGCTTAGTTATTAACTGGGCATCTCTCAATACTCGATGATGACTGATAAAACCATCAAGATATATCTTGCACATACAATAATACAAAGGGGATCCAACTTCTTAGGAGATAAAGCTTTCTATGAATCAAGGAAGATATGACAAGAACTATCTACGCTGCTGCATGCAAAGATATATTTATTGCCAGCACATCACAGCTTTCATAGTAAGTTCACTCAAATGAATTCACTAACCTGTAATGAATTATATAAAATTTTCAAGATGTTTCCCTGATCAATATATAAATGATTTGGTCTATTCGCCCAATGACTAAAGCACATTGGAGGCAAATACAAGAATGAGCATCAGAAGTTTACTTAGGAAGGAAACATGAAGTGTTGTGCCATAAGGAGCAAAAAGTTTAGAACCGCTCTAGACATTGACAGAGACATATACGTGCATTAGATCTGGATGATCAAACAGGATTTTATCCAAGCCACGGAAATTTGGAGGTCCAAAAATTTGGACAAGAACCAATCATTTGCGCAGATATTGTAAAATGTTTGCAAAGTGTTGATCTGTATATATGGATCCCTTTTTTCATAGAAACTTCTCCAATCCATAGACCAAGGACTGCACAAAAATTTCAACTTCAACAATGATGAAGCTCTAAAGAAGTTCAGTTCATTTGTTTTCACCAGAGCCAAAAAATACATGCTCTCAGAAAGAAAGAAAAAGGATGTGGAGATGAGTATGACAAAATACCTTTAGTCGAACAACTCTCCTGATAGCCAAAAGAAGGCCTGGCATTAACGACTGCAAATTTGTCACGTCATGCCTTATGGACAAAACCTGCAAATAAAAATGGGAAGATTATAGTATGTTATTTCAACATAGAGTTATCCTTAACAATCAAATCTAAAAGGAATGCCAAAACAATTGAACTTTATTTCTTTGTAATCTACCTCTCCAGGTGCAGAGAAGTGTACTTCCGTGCTTGAGCAGAGCCCTGGCAAAGCCATACTATGCACACGTACACCATCCCCAACAACTGCACCCCTTGCCTTTGTTCATCAAATGCCCACAGTTTCAACAAACCTTTAGCTGTTTACTTAAAATGACCAGTTTGCAAAATAAGGTGAAAATTTCGAAGAGACATTTACAGCATTTTGCAATAAAATGTTTTATGCATACACCCACATTCACAATTAATAGCCATCATCTAAATGTACCCGTGATCCTCTTGTACTTTCATATATAAAAAGGTAACACCTATTATGATTCTAGCACATTATAGCTTCATGACTGCAAATACCAAGAATAGCAACATGCACACTCTGGTATTAGAGGCTACACCTATATAAATGTGAACTTTACAAACATGTATCTTTTGTAATTGCATTGCAAATTTCATTTTGTGTTGAAATAAATCTAGCAGCAAGTTTCTCTATGACTCATCTTTGAATACTTTTTCTATGCCAAAATAATCACCAATAAACCATTTGAATAGAAAAAGACATTAATATAATAGCGTAAAAGTTAGTATACATCATAGCTATAGCTACAGTATTGTGATTATGGTCATCTAACCCTCATAATGGGGTAGGCATGAAGACAAATTTCTGCAAGGTAATAACTCGGGATCCACCCCTAGTAGATTGGGTTAAAATAACTTGGTTGTCCCTAAAAGCCACTCCAAAATTTATCAGAGTTACTGATATTTGTAAAATGAGTAAGGAGGAATTTAAATTCTTGATAACCCTAAATCTTGGCTTTCAACCTAATGATGTTGCATGAAGGAAGGTGATAAAAATCGAAGCCAAGTAAGCTATCCAAGATTGATTTAAAAAAATTGCTATTAGAATTTATAACTGATTTAAAATCATTTGGTCCCTTATTATCAAGGATCCAAGAAGCCCTCTAATTTCCACAAGATTAAATCCCTGTCTATGTATATGAAGACTCTAATATTGGGCTAATTGGTTGGCAGATTTTCTTTTCATGGTGGGAGTTGAATTGGCCTCTATCTTAAACTTTACAAGTGGAAAATCATATTATAGCTATCATTTTATGAACTTACGAATAAATGTCACATGGTGCAAGGGCATGTTTACACTTGTCAAGGGGTTAATCCTTCATATGGCACTGGCTACCCTTTACTAGGGTTACCCATGAGGATCATGCTATTTGAGGATATCCGACTGTTCCTGAACCCACCAAACTATTCCTGCACACACTCGAGTTATGCAATGGATACAACAATGCAAGGTATATATAAATTGAATGTGAGATGATTGCAATCTAAATGAGCCAAACACAATGTAAGACCAATGTGGGCTAAATGAGTAGCTTGATTGATATCCAAAGGCCAGTTTACAATAAGATTAGTCCTAGACTGTTTCACTACCTAGGGCGATGGGGTCAAACAACACCAAGAATGCCAACATCCTTGTTACAAAAACACCCACCCTAGGTCCCCAACAACTCTCCAAGATTTAACCAAGTTGGTCCTCACCCCAAGCTGATCCCAAGGCACTCTCTATCCCCAAATCATGCCCAAGACTATCTCTTCATGATGCTTTGGAACCTCAAATTCCAACCCTATGAAACCCTTTGATGTTTCCCCTACGATCTTGCCCCTTTGATGACACTGCAGCACACCCAACATGACAACTTTGCTTTGGAGGAAGTGAATACAAAGTTGAAACGTTGTTGTAGTGGTCCAGCTACTCTTATTCCCCCAATATTCTCCACCACTCAAAATAGGTGACACCCTTGGCGCCATTACAAGACCCCTAGTCTTGCATGGGGAGGACCCATCCTTGATGAATCACATATAGGGGTTGGAGTCCTTAGTCAAGGACTCTAACACTCTGTGGTCATACTTCTAGAGAGACTTTTCCTTTTCCCAACTCAAATTGGGGCTGGCCTTGCCAAGCTACTAGGAAACCTCTCTGCTTTCAGTTACCAAATCCCTTTTCATGAACAGCTAACACCTCTTCCATCTGCCAATCTGCCCTGTCCAGGACATTTGTTGGCCCCTTGGTTGGAATGTTTCTGCTGTTGTCGTCTGCTTTGCAAGGCGCCTTGCATGCTACAAAGGTTGCGTACTTTGAGAACTGGCCAACCGCAATCATTATTCTCCTCCACTATAGTTAGGTGGTTAGGGGCCCACACTTGCTTCACATGAGGGGAATCAGTTTGATCTTATGGGGTGCCTGTTCTCCCTTGGTATACGTGTTTATTTAATACTATTATTTGTTGGCCTATTTGGGCATTTACTAATATATTTGTAACATGATTAATGAGTATGATTTTGTTAACCCTAAATCTGTTGTGGTATGTGGTTTCTTATTTGAGATTCCAGTAAACTCTGCAGATAGTGATTCTCTATCTGTTGTGATCTTTACAAACATAATACAATTTTATATATATTCATGTAGATGATTTGTACAAATTATCTCAAACAAGAAAAAGCAATTTGCAATTAGAATACATATGATAACAAGAAGTTATTTCCCATATAATAGAAAACTCAAATTTCAGAAGGCATAGGTGACCTAGTTCCAGACAATGTAAATAATGTTTTGAAAACTTGAAGTATCATGTGATGATTTATCAGGATTCAACAATGTAGTTTAGAGAGCTGGGATCTTATGAACCACAGATCAGGAAATATTGGACAATGAAGACTAACTTGAAACCATACAGTTGAATCCTGATAAATCATCAAATAAATTGATACACTGTGAAAAGACCACTTGTATAAGAACTAAATTACATTAAGAGAAATATAAACATGGGATCAAACCGACTCTTGATAAAGCACAATAAAAAATTCATTCATCAAGTGACTCATGTAATAGTGGATATGGCAGTGGAGGTTGGGACAGCTCAAACATAAAGATGCCAAAAGAGCATGTTGGAAGCATCTAAACAACACGAATCATATAGGAAATATTCATCAAGTGACTCATGTAATAGTGGATATGGCAGTGGAGGTTGGGACAGCTCAAACATAAAGATGCCAAAAGAGCATGTTGGAAGCATCTAAACAACACGAATCATATAGGAAATATGAATCAATTATGTGTCTTCTTTGAGACAACCCCTATGTTTGGAGAAGGAAAAGACTAGAGGAGCTTTGTGGGCATTTTGTCAGTGCATGAAAGGCATAATAACTTGGTCATTTAAAGTGTGAAAGGAGATTGGTGATTGGAGGTATGCAGGAATATTTTGAAGGATAAATTTTCAGAAGCTTTCCACATGGATCAATTTCAAATTCTGAAAGATTAGTCTTAGCACATTTGCAGGAATTTATCAAAAAATCTGGTATAAAATAATGCTGGGAGATGTTGCAGGAAAAACATCAGCTTTTGTCAACCCAGAAATGACATGATTCAAGCAAGAGATAAGTTGGCTTGTACTGAATTGGACAAGAGTCACTCTCAGTAGCTTACTTGTGGCAAGCATAGACAGGGGTTGATTGAGGCAGATTCCAGTCTAAAGGTTCAAATAGGTCCTACTGCACCTCTGGCAGTTACCGTATATTAACTTCCTTTTTCTCTTGCCTTTTCACTTTTCTTCTTTTACTGTTTCCCTGTGGAATCAACAAAGCTACTCATTGCCCTTGTGACTTGTGACTTGTGATTATCTGAACTGGATTTTGGGAGGTATGGTCTGGCATTTAAGTGCTTGGATGAATCCCATTAATGTTCACTTTTGGTATTCTATTATGGTTTCTAGGAAATTGCCTCACCAGGTTCAGTAGTTAGTATTTGGTGCTTACCATTTATACTAGTTCGCTTGTTACAGTATATTTCATAAGTGATTCACTTGGAATATATTCATAAATGCTAATTTTGAATTTCTACATTATTTGGTAAGATTCACCATAATGTTATATGTGATTTGACATAAAGCTGTGCTTATCTGTGGAATTTATTTGTTGTTTTGGTATGATATGTTAGTGGCATCTACAAGGCTTACATTAACAATTCCTAAAAAAAATCCACACAACAGAAACCCCCAGATTTATTTTAATTGCTATAGATGGCATGTAATGAAATGAGGTCAACATGTCTGCCAAAGGAATCAGGTTATCATACTTACCTGTTTCCAATAGAAAAATCTCAGCACTAGATAATACAATGCTATGCGCAATAGATAATTCAGATATTTTTGTTTGTCAAAGGTCATGACATAAACAAATACCTGATGGATCTGTTTGTAAAACTTTGAATGAGATGAACACGATATGAACTGTGATCTACCATGTAAGCTAATTGACACTACAAAACAAAGCAAACTTGAGACAAATCTCTTATCAATACCCTTGCCTTATTTGAAATGGATTAGAGAGATTTTTTCTTCAGCATTGTCAAGTGATGGAGATTGTGGAAGCCTGTCATGTTGAGATTCTCCTTGCACTTGGTTAAGTGTCTAGGACATGGCTTAGTGCTCTTATATATCAAAGTCACAGGATTTTACCCTCCATTCACGAGGGATCGTTGTGCAAGGAACACTTGTTATGGAACATGCCCAGACATGGCTGGTTGATTATGATCATTTGTCTTGCAACAATAAATGTGAACATGTGGGGAGGGTTGTACTTTAACACATAATGATTCCCACATTGCCAATTATTCACCTAATAATTTGAACTCCCTAAATCTTCCATAACTACAATTTATTTTTGGTACACTACTGTCCTAAATTCATAACAACACTTGCCTTGGAATAATATAGTTCTCACTGCTCAGTTTACCACAGTGGAACTACAGCACCCAAGAGATGATTCAGTGCACAGTAATGTATGGGTTCCTTGGTTGCATACATTGTATAAATTTCAAATAAATAAATAAATAAGCTCAAGTAAGAGAGGAAAATGTTTCAAGTAAGCCAGAGAACTGATGATTTACCATAGAAAAAAGAAAGCAAGTATCTTACAGACATTTTAGAAACCAAATGAAGTAGAAAAAGATGAGGTCCAACTAGTTTTCAGAAGAAGTTGTATTTATGGCAATGATCTGGTAAATGTTGGACATTATAGAGCAAAAGTTGAAGAGTAATTGTTTCAGACTTAAATTAACTAAATGTGATGACAATACTAGAACTATACTATGATTGGTAAGCAGTGTTACCCCGAGTTTCCAGGATGGGGATGGAAGGGGACAACGAGACGGGTCCCCAAGTCCCCGATTTTTCAAGCCAATTTTGGGGACAGCTAGGGGACGACAAAGGGGATGACTATATAAAATATAGGGAAAATTTAAAATATATAGGGAAAATTTAAATATTCATATGAAGACATGGATAAAGCATGCATATATACATTATAGAACCTTCACATATAACATTTGTGTTTAGAATTCATTGTCGATACTCAATATGCATTCAAAATTTAGAAGTCATTGTCAATATGCATGTAATATTAAAAAATAACATACAAGTTATAGACTTATAAAAAAATGCCCAAAGGCTACACTACTGCCATATAGTTTTACTTTCAATTATAATATGAAAATCAAAATACAAAAATACAAAGTACACTGCTGCCCCTAATATACATCTCCCAACATTGTGTAAAATCCCCATCTCGAGTACAATTTTTTTTTTAATAACAATGCACAACTACCAACTTAAATGATTGAGCACCTTCCATGAAGCTTAATAGTGTTAACTTAAATACTTCTCCAGTCCCATGGTGGATTCAACTCATTATTTCCAATTATATGCTTGCACAAAAGAGTGTTAAGGTCCCAAGGTTAAGGTCCTTCCTAGACCTACGACCTAAGCCTCGAGGGTTCATGATGACCCTGCCTACATATCCCCTCATGGGAATGAGAGGCATCGTAGTTTGCCCCACAATGACAGAGGGAGTTCAATTTCTCCTCTTGTATGAGATCTATGATCTTATCTTTAACCCATGACTATTATTTAAGTACAAGTAATCTATCTACTTAACCAATTATAATATAATGTTAATAACTTTGCCAACAAGTGTTGGATCCATACCAAACATTACCAACATTAGTGTACAAACATTCACAATATTCACATGGTATCATTCATACCATAATCTCAAAGATTATACATAATGGTCGTCATGAGCATACCCCCATATACACAAGCTGATTAGCTCATACACTGCACAAATACAACAATGACTGGATCATACACAAATCTCTCAAGTATAATAGTGATTGGATCATACATAGATCACAAGTACATCAGTGTCTGGATCATACAAAGATTGCAAGTACAATGGTGATTAGTTTATATGTACATCACAAGTACAACAATGATTGTCTCATATGCATTTCACATTTACATTAGTGACAGGCTCCAACATATATCACAAATACATAGTGACAAGCTCTAACATACATCACTTATACATAGTGACGAGCCTCGCCATACATCACAAATACACAATAATGAGCTCCAATGTACATCACATATACATAGTGATGAGTTCCAACATTTATCACATACACAGTGGCAAGCTCCAACATACATCACATACACATAGTGACGAGATTCAACATACATCACATCCACAATGGCTGATTACAATGGCTAACACATGTCCATAATGCATCCTAGATAGAAGAATATCGGTGCATTGCGCACTACACTGTGGGTCCTATCCTTTCTTCCGCTCTTCTGCACCATTGGACAAATGGGAAGAGGATTCGGTGCATCCCATACTACACCGAGGGTCCATCCTCAACCCCACAAAGCTAAGTATATAGTTAGACAACTGGGAGGGGATTCGGTGCATCCCATACTACACCGTGGGTCCGTCCACCATCCCAAGGGTTTCTCCAAGTAGTGAACCTACCAAACCTGGTGGATTCCGACTTCAATCGCCTATAGGCCATTGGCAATAAGTCTGTCCACCCAGAAAGAAGTAGCTCCCGACGTATACCACCTTGTGACCTTAGTGATATTGTCAGCTATCTTCTTCACAATTTCAGGTAACACTTGGCATCAATCACTTTCGTGCTTACCAATGACAGCCAGTGAACCCTCTCAATATGCGGTTAGCCCCGGATTACCGTTACCCACACGGATGGGTTCCTACTCGTGCAACTGCTACCCGTATCATAACTAGGGTAGCCTGCTACCTTCACCTCCATGAACCAAGTGAATGCTAACTAATCCCTAGTAATAGCCCAAACATCGGTCATTGACACGGTCCAATGACTGCCTGTCACTGCTCAAATATCTTGAAGGTTCACTCTTGGGTGGGTCATACATAACATGAATCACAATCTCAATCCACAGATACACAGGCCTATGCATAAAGACCTAGATATGGAGTTGAATTACACGAACATTTAAGATATACATGGAACCAACACGAATTGGACTTACCCATCCTATATGTATAATCAAATACCCGTTATAAAGTAGTCAACCTTCGCTTATTATATAAAAGCATATCATGTATTAAATACACAATATTAGATTCCCTTAACTCACTCATACCCATTTGGTACCCATTCAGCCTCAAACTGAAGCCTACCTACTAAAGAGAGAAGGTCAACCAATCAGGAACAACCTCGACATCTAGGAGTTATCCCCCCTAGACCCTCCCCCTACAGACTTGAAGTCACAGGGGCATCCTTCGCCCAAGGACCGCCTACGTTCCCGCTTCCAAATGGGTCAATGTCACACGTAGTTCTCCTAACAAAGTCTCTCAAGGATACCTACGCACAGGTTCCCATAACCCAAGGTTTCACTCCCCCTCATTTCATTTACAATCTTGTTTGAGCATCCCGACTCTTATATTTTCATCTCATTGACCTGGCTCAACTAGGCTCGTTACTTAATACCAATTACCTTGGTTCACACAAACCCATAGGAAAGCACTTCCATTTGAAATTTACATATTAGATTCAATATCAAGGGGTCAATAGATATCTTTGAAGGGCATCCAATAATATAAATAATATTGTTTTAAGTATAATTAATGCTTGAATCCTACTTAAGAAAGTTGGCAACACTATATCAATTGGACCAACATATGAAAATATAAACCCAATGATAATGTTACTATTACTATTCTTGATCTTCTAATATCCTTTGCCCTATGGTGCAACCCCATATTCTTATGGTAGTCTAGTTAATACACTAAATAGTTTATTCATAGTTGCATTCAGTCTAAACCTGATTGTAATGATGATTTGTAAGGTTTCAAGAGAGGCTATGTAGGATTTATCTTCTAACTCAATCTCAACCACATTGTCCAATTTACGATAGTTGCCTTCCATTGGGTATACAATTTATATTGCGATTCATTATAAGTATAATAATAATTTCAAGATCAAGGTTCTTGTATCTAAGAGATTGATAGACATCATGCTATCATATCAAGCATTTACCAAGGTATCATTGGATTACCAAAGTACCGTGTTTCAATACTAAGGATATGTTAATAAGGTATGGTCATAGTGCCACTACACAAAGTCACCCTTAATTTTAGTATTATGCAACCAAGTGCCAAGGCTCATATTAACATGGTTCATATTATAAGGTTATCTTGCAACTAAAGATTTGATCTAGGACTCTTGCCACCTTGGTTTTGTTAAAGTCTCAACATAGAGATGTAATGAACTTAATGTCTACTCAAAATTCCAATCACTTGGATATTTGAATAATTTAACGCTTGATTATAGTAAATTCTTGGTTTATGAACCTTTCATAATCCTAACTTTTCAAGTTCTTGAGCACTATACTAATACTGGTTACCCATAGGTTTGATTCCCAATTACTTATAAAGAATGTTAATTTCATTTAAGACCATTAAAAGTAATATTTAATTTATAATTATCCCACCTTTCACAAATAAGCATAAATCACTTTTATTTAGTCATATTTTAATTACGACATTGGACAATTCCAAATCCATGCTTCAAAAACTATAAGAAAATGTATAACTTTTTGAACATATTCAAGAGAGTTTGTGTCTAGATTCCTTATTAAATTGTGTGGATAAGTTTTGTTAAGGCTATACTGATACAAGGTGGCATTCACTATTACATCCATCAAAAATATGTTTTAATTATGCTTTGATGGGAATCCATGCCCTCTTTCCAATCTCTAATTTGAACATAATCAATAGGGAATTTCCTAAAACCACACTACATCAGCCATTTTGTCAAACATTTCACAGGTCTTGTCTAGGCTTTCACAATTTTGCATATAAGTTACCCTAAGTTTGTGCAGAAGGAGACATATTGAACCCCTCTTCCAGCTGCAACAACTTCCTAGGCATGCATAATATAAAATGAATAGCAATGCACAAGAATGTGAACTATATAACAAATTTTCTTAAGGAAAATGAAGGCAGGCTTATGACATATGAATTGTTTAAAAAAAGTCTCAAAGATTGGTAGATGACAAAACACTAGCAATTATTTCCCAACTATGAAAGTGAACGCTTCAGGATTAACTACTAGTTTTAGGAAGGTAAAGTGGAGGACAAGTTTACTTATCTCTGGAAACAATGGCAAAGATATGCTGAAGTATGCATTGAAATCCATTGTGTTGCCTCTAAGTTTATCCCACTGCGCTATGTCCACACTCTTGAATCACCAGCAGTCAGTCCCAAAGGGTTATGAATTTCAAAATCCTCTTGATTCTTTGGCATTCCTTTGCATTTTCCTCCCTCATATTTTCTTCCAATTTTGGGCGTCCATAATTCCTTTGACCGTTATACCCTAGTGGCTGTCCATTATCTATTCCACAAGCTCCCATTTTAGTGCAAGCATGAAGGACATTGCTTTTCTTGCCGATTGCATTTGCTTGAAAGTTTCTACTGCCTGTTTAACAAATCCGTTTGGTGCATATTTTGCAACCTCTGCACTCTATGAGACCACATTTCTTTGAGGGGTTTGGTTTGGATGTAGCTTCCCCTTTGGATCTACATCACTTCTCCTCTTCTCATTCCTCCACACCTTCCTCTGCATTCTTCTCCCAAAGCCAAAGCTTGAATGAATAGCTAAGGGGAGGTCATTGGGGTTCTATTTATGCAATGTGCCTTTCTTTTTTTTGTGCAGCTTGCTGTGTTGGGCCGTCCCAAGACATGGAAGCCATACTAGATTAGTGGTGCCAATTCTCTTCTTTTGACCCACATCCCTTTCTTCCTGCTACACCATTACTCATTTAATGGTGTTTGTCTCCTGTCGTAGCCTTTCTACTTTCATCACATTCTTTCTTATATCATTTTCCACGCTAGTAGGGCCGTCAATTTGTCATTTTGTTTACTTAGCAGATGGTTGCCATGCCATATTTATGGCATTGATATCTCCTTTCCCTCTCCTACACCGTACAATTAAATGCATTACGCGGGGGTCATACCATGCTCAGTTTCTATTCTTTGATATTTCTTTTTATTATATTTTATAATCTTCCATGTGGGCCCTACTTGAAAATGGACCCCTGTAGACGAGGATGTGACACACTGCATCAAAATCAGAGTCCTCCTCTAAGTCACTGCCACTATGATGGTCCACCTCATCCAATGGAATCCCAACCAATCCCTTTGGTGTCTCCTCCTCATCAACCTAGGCCACGTCTTCAAGATCAGTATCCTACTGTAAAGCTATAGTTTGTCAATACTCTGGAGTCTAACGATCCTAAAGTCAAAGAGCACTATGTATGACCACTAGCTTCTCCGCTCATCTAGAGGTAAGTTTGTTCCTCTTGATGGAGTGGATAAATCTATATGTGGACCAATTACTCTCTGTAGTAGAGGAACTTGTAACTGTTGATGTGATTTTTGTGACCACACCAATCAGCAGAACAAAGTATCCGAAGGCTACTCCATTCTCTCTTGATCAAAGAATCTTGTACGCTAAGATTGCAAGAAAGTTTGTACGTTCAACTCCAAGGTTCCGAAAATGCTATGGAATACCCTCAGTCGGTTCGTTGTGATTTGTTGTTTACACGAGGGGACTTACACAATTGTTCAAAAGGTTTGCAGCTGACAGCAGGTTAACGATTGGAAGGGAATTTTCGTGCGTTGTGAATGATTTGGTGATGAGGTATGAATTTTCCTAAAACTAACCGGGAATGTACTAAATTGAATGGCTGCAGGGATTAGAAAATTTATGTCCTAGTCTAAGTGCAAGATGTGTGGAGCTTGACTTCAGCAGACTTCAACCGGATTTTGCCTTGCCTCGCGTTGGACAACTTCAACAAAATCGGTGCAATCTTCAAGGGAGTAGCAGAAGGTGTTCAGATTACAACTCAACATGCAAGTACCATCAGGACGACACATACAAACACGTGAATCACAATTGAAGTTAAGTTTGAAAAAGGATTCCAGTTGACCACACAAAGAAAGCTTACCATTAGCAAGCTTACTAGTGGTATGGATTAAGCAAAGCTGCTTCAATCAAACATCACAAATCCACGACTAACTACTTGCATGAAAATGAAAATCACTCTAATTTTAATCATACTTGAAGTTGAAGGATGAAGAAATCTTGCTAGCTGATCATAACAAAAGACAAAATCATCATCAATGAAACTCTTTTTATTACAATAGTTTTCGCAACAATTCCTTACAAAGTTCTCAAAGGGAAAACTTTCCTTCTCCTTCACTATGCTATGCAATGAAACTATGCTAACTCTAAACTGTCTCTCTATGCTCTATTCTCTGATCTCTAGTCTAATAATGTACAAATGAGGGGGAGTTCCCTTTATATAGCTGGCCAATCCCAATGGACGGTCCAGATTAAATTACAATGGACAACTCAGATCGAGCCACATCAGCCCTAGACTAGATTTTGCCCTAAAAATTGCCAAAAGGTGGAGTGGTGCAATTAATGAGCACAAAAATGGTAGATTCCTCCTTTGACCACTATGGGCAATTAATGCCCACTACCCTTCTAAAAGATTCTCATCCAGGATCCTATTTCCATTGTTCTTCTTTTTGACTGTGAAAGCAACAAACCGGGCCAGCACTGCATCAACTTCTTGTTCAGAAATAGCCGGAGTAAGATTGAGCTGATACTCGAGGATGGCAATTGTTTGCTCCTGCTGGATACAAGATTTTCTCCAGCTCTCGATGGATTCCTGCGTGCTCTGAATAATAGTGGAGAACGTGGAGATATTCTCAAAGTCCACCTGAGCAAATACTCTCATCTCAGAGAAGAATGGCTACAATCTGCCCTTCAATCCCTCCACCGTCACCTCCTCAGGAGTTAGTCATTTTGTGAACAATGCCTCCAACATGTTGAAGATGCCTTCCTAAATATTTCCCATGGCCTTCCTGATCTTGGCCGATTCTGTCCTTGCCATGTCAAAGAAGCCCCGGCCAGTGAATGTAGCAAAATACCAGCCTGGAAAATCATATCGATCTCTTGCCTGAATCACCCCTCCTTCAACCAAAGTCTGCATTGGCATATGCATCAAAGCAGCCAAGCGTGGAATAGTCTTATCCTGAAATATGTGAGTGTCATTCCATGCCTGCTCAATGTTCTCCAAACAAGAGAGGATGTTGGAAGCATGCTGGAAAGAGGAGATAAGGTCTTCAATAAATCTCTCAACCTCAGTACGAACACCGCCAATCCACTTGTCTCCCTCTTGGATTGCCTTCTTCATCTCCTCGAGTCCGCTGATTGACTCTCATGGAAGCTTAGCTCGAATTTCCACCGTTGGGTTCTCCTAAGCACATGGACATGCTAGATGCTGCACATACCCAAATAATGCCCTATGCTCCCTTTTTAGCCTCTTGTACTTTTCTCCCTTTCGAAGTAGCCTATCCTTCAGCACCTGGAAGGAGTTTTCAGCTTCCTCAATAACTTGCACTCCAGTAGGGCGCCCCAATTCAATTGTAGTGACCGTGTAATTTTTAGGCATTGCTTCATCTAGATCACATTCCTCCCTTAGAACCGCAACATGGAGAGTGCGAGAATCAGACTCATCTGTTTCCATCTTGGAGTACTTTCTGGCTCTCTTCCTCTTAGGTGACCCACTTATTCTATTAAGGAGCTCTTCCATTTCTATTGTTGGGTCAGTGTCGTCCTCTTGATCTCTTCTTATTGCACTGGTGAGCCAATTTGGGACATCTTGTTGAGCGCTACAGACAACAAGCGGCTGCTCTTCTGTTGCTTCTACTTCATGAAGTTCCTCTTCAACAACATTCGGTTGAGGCTCATCCATTTCCATGTGTTGACTATCCTCCTCAAGACCTCGAACTTTAGGTTCTGTAATGTCCTTGTCTTCAAAAGCTGCCTCGAGTGCACGATCTAGGCGAGTGTTTGTTTCTGTTTCTTCATCTTCATTCGGCTGGTCGACACTCCTAGGAGCATTAGCGCTCTGACTATCAGGCTCCCTAGGCAATGGCTGGTTAACTTTTTCCATTTCTTGTTCTTCAGCCACTCTAACCCTATGATCAGCAAATATTGACACCTCTTGTACGCTGGAAGAGTGAGCCAACAACTGTGCGGGTGATGCTTCCTCCGTCCTCTGAGGCTTAGGCTAAACTGGTTCCTCCTCCTGTGGCTCCGTAGCTTGGGCAGTTTGTTTCCTCTTCTTTATTGATATTGGTGGCCTTCAATCACCCATGAGGTTGTATGTGAGGGCAATTGACTTTCTCTTAAGCCTGTGAACATGCCCATCCACCCAACTCCTCGTGAAAGTTAAGATAGGCATAGACAGTGTCCAAGTCCGTGATTTCCGGTTCTGCCCAATCAGGTGGTGGGATTGGTGTGTCCTTTATTGACTCATAATCTGGGTGAGTAACGCTGGCATCTTCATCCACTTGATCCAGAACTTGGACAATCTCACACTCTCTGATCAATTTCAGAGGAAATTTGGAGAACATCCTCTTTCTGATTTCAGCTTCATCTTCCGCATTTGCCCAAAAATCTTCTACATGAGCCTTGTGCCGATATTCTTCACCCTGTATCACCCCAATCTTCCTTTGAGGATCAAAATCCTGTCGGCTGGTGTGTAGAGTGAGGTGATAGAATTGTAACTCATCCTCTGCTTCCTTGGCTGCTTGCAAAGAAGAGCACTCCTCAAGTGAATTTCCCATAACAATAGGGAAGTGCAATCCTCCTTTCTTCTTTTTCCTTATAATTTTGTCGTAGGCCATGAGTTGCCTAGACACTTCAAGCATCACCATCCTATCTGTGGGGTATCTTGGCAGTCGGTAGGCATATGAATGGAACCTCGATAGCCTTATATACGTGAACTTTGGGAATTGGATAAACCAAAACCCGTACTCTTCAATCAACTTTTGTGCTTCTTTGGATATTCTTTCCTGTGTTCTCCGTTGAAGAGTCCTTGTGATATACATAGTGAAAGCATCGTTCACTCTTTTGAAGCTGGAGGTACTTGTCAAATGCAGCTGCCTGCAAGCTTCGTGGATTTTAAATTGACCAGAACCACATCCAATCGGCTCCTGGTATGTCAACCCTTTATACTTTGTCATTCGAGCTAGCATATAAATGACATACGAGCTCATGTAAAACGTCTTTGTTCTCCTTAGGCTTCTGAATTGTTCATCTATGTTGTCACTGATCATCTTCGCCCAATCCACATATTCTTTTCCCTCCAACACCACACTAATATAGAAGAACATCCAAGGATCAAAAGCATACGCCTGTGGGCTGCCATTCACCCGGCTGAGCATCATGATTAAATCATAGTATTCTTGTTTCAGCTCCTCTGAGATGATCTGCTTTGGCAACTTGGTGCCAGGGGGATTTGGCTTCATCATCCATGTTGTGTTGATTCTCTTTGCACACCTATCGAAAGATGAGGCATATTTTTTATCAGCCCTCTCCTTAGACTTGTACAACATTCTGTCCATAGTTGGAATCCCAAACGCTTCTCCAATAGCCTCAGGTGAAAAGTTGGCCAGCAACTTGCCTTCTGAAGAAACAATTGTTCGGTGGTCTGGCTTGTAGTAGTTTGCACATTCCATTATCAACTCAGGACATCGAATTGCTGGTGGAAAATCAACAGCTGCATACAATCCACTTCTCACAATGTTGTGCGATGTCACTGATGGAGGATAACCACCCTGCCCGTATATTCTTCTTTTGAATGCTTCAAGGTTGAATGAACCAAGGTTTGTATCAGTCAAACCTCCCAGCTTCGACACGAATTTCGATTCAGGAATGAATGACTTCTTCAGCTATTTGATGATTGCCTGCCTGGAGGCATTCTCCTTGCCTGCTTCAACATTTCCAGCTCTGCCTGCAGCTTTGCTTGTTCTAGCAGCATCTCCTCTTCGAACTTCAGCCATCTGCAAAATAAAAAAATCAAGCATTACAATTCCAACTTAGAAAATAAAATTACTGCGAGATGGCTGGCAAGTGGAGTTAGCTTCAAAAATAAAAATCTTCAGCATTAAACCAACTCCAAACCTCGAGAATTATAACACTGAAATTCAAACTTCGAGCTTCAACAACCTTCAGCGATACCACTTTCAGCACTTTGAAAAAATCAAGCTCAACTCCTTTACTTCAAAATTTTCTCCTTCTCAACACTCACTCACTTTACCTTCAGCACTTAGAAAAATTATTTACTCAACTCAAAAATCTCTCACTCACTCAGCAATCACTTTCAGCTTCAGCACTCTCACAATCTCAACTCTACAACTTTGTGAAGAAAAATGAATAGCTTCAGAGTTTATATAACTGAAAGAGGGCGCCCAGTTTAGCAGTTGTCATTAATTCACTCCCCCACTACTTAGAAGATTTCCAATTTAGGAGAGAATATGCTCAGTCGTCATAGAGTTGTCATAGGAATTTACTATTGTTGGAGATTCTTTCCTCGTTCGAAAATTAAAATTTCCCTCCTTGACTGCATCATTTTAAAATCACCAGGCAAAATTATTTTCTTCTCAAAACACTTTTCAAGACTTCAAAATATTTCCCCCTTAATAAATATTTCTCAACTTCAACATTTCATGTGTCTAATTGAAGGGGGACATTTGACTTTTTAAACTTTGGAAAATAATTTTAATTGATGTTTATTTGACTTCTCCAGCATGGGGCGTTTTTTACTAGGCCAACTTTCATTTCTCACTTAGAAATTTTTTTGAACTTCATGTTAGGCACAAGTGAGGGTGAGAGCTTCCATTTTTGAGGATTTATTGAAATTTTCATCATCTTTGCACTCTAGGCATATAAGATCCCTTGAGGTTTGATTTTCCACACTTAAAACAATTTCAAGTTGCTTCTTGTTTGGGGGCGCATCTAGAGCCTTAAGCTTTCATTTTACTTGCCATAGAAATTTTATCAACTTTTCCTCAAGGTTGAGTGCAATCAAGGGGTCAAACTTTCATTTTTGAACACTTAATATTTTCAAAGTTCTTTCCATAAGTCAAGGCGCAAATGACCCCTCAAGCTTTTAGTTTTTCACACTTAGAAAAATTTTCAACATTCCCTTCTCAAGGTTAGGCGCATTTGACACCTTGAACTTCAAATTTTAATGCCTTAGTCAAATTTTAACGCCCCCATCCTCTCTTCAACCTAAGCGCAAATAGTAGTGCTTCCTTCAAGTTGACACGCCTTAGAAACATTTCTAACTCTTCATCCAAGATCAAGGCGCATATTGGGGTCCAAGCTTTAAGTTACCAACACTTAGCAAATATCAAACTTCCCCTTCAGCCCTTAGGTGCATATGACCCCTCAAGCTTTTAATTTCCAACACTTAAACATTTTCTTGCAAGGGCGCATTTGAAGGTAGTTACTTCCGACTTGTCATACAGAATATTTTACCACCAACTCTTCAAGATCAAGGCGCATGCAGGGGTCTCTTCTTCAAGTTTAAATGCCTATTAGCTAAATTTCTCAAACTCTATCTCCAAGTGAGGGCGCATTTTGGTGTGCTTGCTTCAAGTTTATAACACTTAGAAAATATCAAACTTCCCCCTTTCAGCCCTTAGGCGCATATGACCCCTCGTAGTTTTATTTTCCAACACTTAAACATTTTCTTGCTTCCTCAACTTGCAAGGGCGCATTTTGACCTTGGAGCTTTTAGTTTCCAATACTTAGAAAAATTTTAAACTTTTCCCTCCAAGTCAAGGCGCATATGGCCCTCTCTACTTTGAGTTAACTTGCCTTAGGAAATTTTCAACTCCTCTTCATCAAATTAAGGCGCATTTAAGAGTTTGCACTTCAAGTTTAAACGCCTTAGAATAAATTCTAACTCCTCTCCTTCTCAAGGCACATATAGGAGGTCAAGCTTTCAATTTAAACGCCTTAGAATATTTTCAAGACCTTCTCTCCTAGCTGGGCGCATATGACCCCTGGAGCTTTCAATTCACAACACTTAGTGAGATTTCCATCAATCTCCAGCTTCCTAAGGCACATTTGAGGGGGAAAGCTTCAAGTTTAAAACACTTAGAATATTCTTAAGTCTCCCTCCAAGTCAAAGGCGCATTCAAGGGGGTCTACTCCAAATTTTCCACACTTAGATTTTTTTCAAACTCACCCCTTCAAGTCAAGGTGCATATGAGGGGGTCTACTTCAAATTTTGAGGACTTAGACAAATTTCAATCACTTCCTCCTCTCCTTGGGCGCATTTTGACCCTAGAGCTTCTAATTTTGAGGACTTAGAAAATTTTCCATCAATCTTCAACTTCAAGGGCGCATTTCACCATGCCTACTTCCAATTTCAAGTACTTAGAAGAATTTTCAGCCATCCTCAAGTAGCTAAGGCACATTTGGCATGCTGTACTTCAAATTTCTCAAACTTAGTGAATTTTCATGGCTCTTCAAGCCTCTGGAGCAGATTTGAGGGTGTCCAACTTTCAGTTTATCAGACTTGGATGAATTTTCAAGCCTTTTGTTTGACTCAGGGCGAATTGTTCCTGGTGCCCTCAGCTTGCCCTAACCTGCTATTTTTAGAAAGTTCCTCAAATTTTGCAATTTAGGCTAATCTCAAGCTCCGGAAGGTTGGACCTTTGCTTTGCTTCGATCCTCGTGACGTGACTAAGCTGTTGGCGCCTAATGCCGGCATGTACCTGCTATTTTTAGCAACTTACTAAAAATAGTAACTATTCAGAATGAGCTCAAACTTCGCGTGCTAATTGCCTAAAGGATATTGATTGTGACTGGATATTGCTTCTGTGTGACTACCATGTTCCGCCCTACATTTTAGGAAACTCTAATTCCTCTGCATGGTCATGCTAAAAATAGTAAGTGCTTGATTTTCGAACCTCTGCAACTCCGTTTGATCTGAAATTCGCGCCATGGGGTCCTCATCACTTGCTCGACTTGCTCACACTGGTGCCTCGTGCTGACCTGCTATTTATAGCCCTGTTTCGGAAGCGACTTACTATAAATAGTAAGTGCTCAGATCGCCTTCAAATTTTACCAGCGGGTTCCTTGAAAGATGTTGATCGTGATGGGATACCTTGGTTTTTGGAAATTCTGGCGTTTGACCCCTCATTTTGGGTCCTGAAGTTGGAAACCCTAATTTGACTTGCATGTTGCTCAAATGGTCTCCGTTTGATCACGTTCCTGTTGCATGTCGCTGTGTTCGTGATTCTGAAGTGCTGGGCAGCTGCCGAAGTGATCCTGCTAAAAATAGTATCTGAAAAAGTGACCAATCAGCTGCCGGATGAGTTTGCATGTTACACTGCCTGAGAGATCTCAAGAAACCCAGAAAAACCCAGAAAAATGATCAACATGCGAGCACTGGCTAAAAATAGCAAGTTCCTGAAAAATGGTCAATTTTGCTTGCATGTTACCTCGTTGCGAAGATCTCGGAAAACCCAGAAAGATTATGCAGACATGCGCTAAGAAATCTTGCATGCAAACCCTAAAAATAGCCACTGAAGCCTGAATCATTGAAAGTCATCACCTCGTTTTGCATGCTATATCACTGCGAAGATTTCGAAAAACCCACAAAGAATCTCCAGGCATGCATCTAAAAGTCCAACATGCGAACCCTAAAATGACCCTTGAAGGCAGAATTGCTAAAAATAGTAAGTTGTCCGTTTCAGCTCAAATTTTGCAAGCAGGCAATTCACAGTGTTCTAAGTGCAATGCAATCAGCAGAATTTGAAAATCCCAAGAAAATAGGCCCCAAATTGGCAATTACTAAAAATAGCAAGTTATCAGAATTCAGTGAAAATTTAGTGGGAGCCTGCTCGAAGCATCTCAATAGCAGTGCTAAGCTCAAAATTTGATTAGCCAACTCAATTTGACCTCAAAGTTGTCTGAAGATCGTAAACCCTAATTCATCAGAAAGCCCTCCAGACTGAGTCAAAATTCAAATCTAGGTCAAATGGCAAGTACATCACTAGACAAAAAGGACAGATAGAGAGAGACAGACCCAAAACCCAAGCCAAAAGACCCGAATGGAGCAAAAATTAGGGGGTCCCCATCTTGAATGGGGTGATGTGTGAAAAGGTCACAACAGTAACCTGTGCAAGGAGGCGAGTGGCAAGCATCTTCAATTATGGTTTATCACTCCCATGCCATGTCCACCATCCAATAGGATCAGTTTGAGCTAATATAGCTCTATCCAATCTTGCCTTTGGTTTACTCAATGTTGGACCATGAAGATTTGCAAAGTCAAGGAATTGTGTGCAAAGTATTGAAGCCTACTCCTCTGAATACATCTTATCAATGGCTCATGTGAATGCATTTAAAACCTCTAGGTCATCACATGGAGGTACCCTTCCATCCCTTGGTGCATACCATTTGGGATTTACAACAAAGGCAGCCATATGAAGCAGGGTGTTCATTGTGTTCCACCTCCGCGTCACAATGGGCCTAATATGTTGCTCATATAAACTCAAAGTAGGATCCTTAGCCAAAATTGTTTGCTTTATCTTCCCAAGCATACTGTCAAATGTCTCATATATCTCTCCAAGACTAGGAGAGTCTGTATCGGCATATCTAATGACATCTACAATAGGTGAGATGAAAGATAAAATATATCTGCAAAATGCAAACAAAAAACTCAAAAGAATTAATTGACATGTTAGAAACTTCGAAAGTTAGAACATTAGACAATAAAATTAAAATATTAAAATAAGAAATTTAATATGAAAATCAGCAATCTAATATTTAATTTTTAATAAAATCAGCAATTTAATAATAAAATCAACAATATCTTGCCTCACATTGGACCACCAATCGTCATCAAAGATCTTTTGTTTGATGGATCTTCCTTGAGTAACGCTTGAATTAGGCCATCCAATCCACTTTGAATTCACCATCATCAATTGTAGAGGCTCATGCACCTCAAGCATCCTCTCCAACAAGATGAAGTAACTAGCATACCTATATTCATTAAATGGAAAAAGCGATATATGGCTCAATGTAATTGGAAATTCGAATTTGGAATACAAATGTTTGAAGTTTCAAAAAAAATTCCAATGTTTCCATATATTGAAATTTGAAAGTGAAACAAAATGAAGTGGCATACGTCTCAACAAGTTTGAGGAACTCCTTTGAAAATGTCTTGAAGAGAGCAAGTTTGGTGTGGTGGTTGCAAATGAAAATTTGAATTTCTCTAGCTTCTACCATCACTTGCTTCACCCAATCTAGCTTCCCTATGTCTTTCAATGCATTGTTCAATGCATGAACACAACACGGGGTCCAAAAGATGTGCTTGTAAGCACCCTCCACCATCAAACCAACTGATTTGCACACACGTGTTGAATCAATGATTACCTGTACAACATTAGCAAGCCCAACCTCCTCTATGGCATCTCTTAAAATGGCAAATTGGAAGTCTGCATCCTTATGCTTCCCTGAACAATCCACGACTCTGAGAAAATAAGAACCGATAGGGCATGTGACTATAATATTGATGAGTGGCCGATGTGTAACATCAGTCCACCCATCAATCACAATAGAGCAACTTGTCCTCATCCAAATTTGCCTCATATCCTCCATTAGCACATTAAATTTGGAATACTCTTTGTCTAGGAGGGTAGTGTGTAGCTTATGATCTCCAGGGGGTATAAATGAGGGACCAATAGTGGCTACATCTTTGATCATTTGTTTGAAGTAAGAGGAATGAGCCACATGAAATGGGATGGCATGAGCAAAAAGAATTTGGCAATGGAGGACTCTGTAGCTTCTCGTGCTTGCACATTAAACATAGCTTCAACTGAACCTCCCTTGTCACTACCACTCGTCTTCCTCTTTCCTCTTGTGGCAACTTCACTACTACCAACCGTGGATGGCGTAGGCATAGATGATTGTGCACTTGCAAAAGAAGGTGCTGACATTGTCACACCTTGAGCCCTCATTTCCACCTCCATATGCAATCTATGGCACTTATCCTCTCATATTATTTTAGTTTTGGACACATTTTAACTCTATGGCCCGCAACACCCAAAAAAATGAGACCATACCCTTGTGTAGCTGCCTCTAAATTCTTTCTCACATACATGACAATTCTACACTCTACTCCCGTCTGAATTTTTTTGCTTTTGATCCATAGGTGTAACATATTGGACAAGAGGTTTTTTCTTGTTTAAAGGACCCTTTGCATATGTTTACATGATTTTTGAAGGGAACTTAAATGGGTTTGGTTGCTGTCCACTATCACCCTCAACACTTGCACTTGTATTTCTACCAACTAATTCCACTTCATTCTCACTTCCACTCTCACTCTCACTGCTGCTCATGTTTTTTTTGAGATTGAATGCAATTTTAAACTGAAAAAATGCCAAGAAAAAGAAACAGACATTTCATGCTTCAAACTTTGAAAAAAAATTGGAAAAAAAGAATGAAAGGAAAAACTTACCTCTTTGAAGGATTTGCAGCCCCACTTGTCCTAGATTGAATCTCGTTTCCTTCTATCCCCTGTTGCTGCTCCTTTTTCAATGGCTTGCTTCAAACCCTACTGCTGCTCCTCTTTTGTCCTCTCACACAAATGTTGAAATGACTCAAAATGGTAAGCCTATTCCCCTTTAGGGTGAGCTGGGAGGTAGGGGCCCACAAAACAATAAATAAAATGTTTTTTTTAATGTTAAATGTGTTTTTTTTTAAATTATTGCTTGCCACAGGGGACGGTCGGCCGTCCCCAAGATGGTCAGGGGATGTCCCAAACGTCCCGTGCCGTCCCAATTTTTTTGGGACATTTCCTTTTTTTTTTTGCAAATTGGGGATGACTAGGGGACATCCCCTAGCTGTCCCCACATCCCCGAGACAGAGATGGGGTTTCAGGCTCGGGGACATGTCCCCGGGTAACACTAGGTAAGTAACTTGAGAAAACTTAGAAGTTAAAATAAAATAAGAATCACTCAAGTTCAAATAAGAATAAAAAATGGCTTTTTAGTGCATAGGCCAACACAAGTATAGTACAATAGTATAAAAAATAAAAAATATAAACAAAAATTAAACAAATGAACCATTTCATAGTAAAAATGGAATTTATTGAAGATGGAGAGGAGGGGTCCATTCCATGATATAAATAGAGCATTGAACCAAGCAATTCGAATCAAGTGAAAATTCTATCAAGCCATATTCTAATGATAAGGTAGGGCACTTACTGCCGTAACAGCAAAAACAGGCAAACTTGCCCTAGTACAAATGCAGGTTGGTGTAATTTGGTGGAAAAGTCAACTTTTCATGATGTAGCAATCATGAGATATGAAGAGTCAGTTAACTTTTCAGTTAAGGGATATTGTATTAAGGGAGGAAGGCTAGCTCCCCATACTTACTGAGCCCCTTACCTCTATCAGAAAAAATATAAAACTCAAATCAATTAACAAGGTTTTCTTTAAAAGTTAAGTTACAAAAGAAATTTCAGTTTACTAGATAAAATATAACATAACAATCATGTATTGTCTTTACTAATTAGTAATTCAAAAAGGGGCCAATGTAAACAATTGTGGCTATTACACAACAAAAATCAACTTCCAAAAGCTTTTCATTTCAGGGTTATCCAATACACATACAATTAATAATGAATCTCATTTCAAATGAAATTCCAATATTCAAACACAAATTCTCATTAAGAATAGTTGGCAGCTAAAAATGGGTAAATAAAGAAAAATTATGGGTTGAAGCTAGAATGCAATGTCATATCATTAAGTAATTACCTAAAGGGGAGGACAAGGTTTATGCCATCTCTAAGAAATAATAGCAAAAAGGAAGTGGTTTCTTTGGTATGTAGGCACGGCAACCAAGAACTTGCCTCCAAACAAATCAAATAACAAAAAAATTCCATTAGTTTCATGATACAAAATGTTGACACTGTGGTCTAGATTCAATAGATTTTACAAGAGAGATACAAACATCTAAACCTTTAGGAAAGTATGAGAGAATTTGTTGCCTACTAGATGGATACAAGTATGGATAGGCATGCTATCAATATTTCTATTTCCAACTAATGCCTGGAGCATAAGTCATACTTTGACATCATACAAATGTTGAGAATGGCATAATTCTAAGGCAGTATTAGTGTGGACTAGAACCTACATATTGCCTTCTACAACCAAATCCTATACATCATCAAAGGAGAAAGAGTATACTGTCATGTAGGTAGGGATCTGCATGGCATAATTGAGCAGTGCTGCAAGGGCAAGCAAATCACCCTAGCCATAAAGTGATACCAAATCAATGAAAAATATCTTAATGGTTTCTGAATTTTGCCTGAAAATTTTATATTATAGGTAGGTTGATTAAGTGCTAAAGGCCAGAGGTTGAAAAGTAGTTTTGGAAGAAAAAAATTAATTTAACCATGCAACATCCCCATGGTGCATTAGTGTGAACAATGAGGAGTACATTTGCATGCTGCAAAGATAGAAAATTCTTCTCACCCATAGGCTTCTTGTGCCCTATCACTTTATTCACAGATACACACCATAAAAATAGGCATTCCTTGCTTCTTAACAATTTGATAAGATGTATGAAAGGAACAAGAATAAAAAGTAAAATTAAAATTAAAGAGCTTCTTTGATGGGATCTTCTAGATAACTTAGGTTTCACATTTTTTCATTCTCAAAGCACATGACCGTGTCAGTGACAATAGTATTCCTTGGCTTTAGTATAGGGGCCCCCAAGAGATCACTAATCTGGGTTGATTAATTTGCAAACAATCTTTGTTCATTCACAATTAGCCGCAATGGTGGTCATCATGTTCTTGGATTCACAGTCTTTTCAACTGGTTTAGATGATATGATGTAACACATTTTGCTCCCTACTGCTGATAATCATACTAGAATTTTCTTAACTCATCTGTTCAAACCTTGTAATTGGCGTGCATATATGCAGATATTAGTGGAAATTTATAAGTAATTGCTGACAATTAGCACATCACTGAAAGCAATAACAGGCAGTTGGATAAGCTTTTCATTGGACCTCAATTGGCATAGACTAGCTTTTATTGATCCAGAAAAAGCAGTGTAAGTAGCAATGTGGGAAATATATGCATACCACAAAGCCTGTTGAAAGGTCATTTTTGTTGTATGTTTGGCCTAAGCCAGAAAGATTGTTTGCAAGCTGTATTGTATCAGGAGATGGACAGACCTGCACAGCACATGGTAAAATCAGGAAACCATCAAAATGGTTATGCTAAGTGTCCAATAACAAGGAAAGCCATACACAGATTAAAGTTAATAAGAACATTGCTCAAAACATAAAAGAACATTCAAAGTATTAAGCAGATCACAGAGACGGAAAGTAGGAACTATGATACAGATATCAAGAATGAGAGAATAAATTGGACTTTCTTCTTAGTTTTTTTGAGTCTTTTCCCTGAAAGTGGCCCTCTTCAGATTTGCTCTGGTGGTTTCTTATTGCACTTAGGTCTATTAACCATTCTATGGGTCTTTTCAAGTTCCATTGGTCACGTTTGTTCTCTCCCTCCCTCTCTGTTTATGTGTATAGGCTTACCTCTGCTGCTAGCTTTTTCAACAATGCAACACTTTTAGCTGTGTTTTTTACACGATTTGTGTTTATCCAGTTTAAACTGTCAATTTGTACAAGCATTAAACTATGACTTGGGCAATGTGGAGCTCATCTTTTTACCTCAAATGAGGCACCATTTCTACATCTGAAATTGGTGATATTGCCACCTTCAAAAGGAACAATTAACTGGAGAGGGTGGGCCTTGTTAGCTTTTCCCTT
Source organism: Sequoia sempervirens (assembly GCA_007258455.2). Lineage (NCBI taxonomy): Eukaryota > Viridiplantae > Streptophyta > Pinopsida > Cupressales > Cupressaceae > Sequoia > Sequoia sempervirens. Next base: position 105,855 of record VDFB02080235.1, read on the forward strand.
CTATTTTTTAAGAAGTCTTGTATCTGCGTTAAGCTGTCTACTGAAATGAGTCAAAGCTGCAGAAATGGAGTGACTGAGCTAGGTATGTTGTAGCTGCTACTGGTCCATGAAGGACATAGATGCCCTCAAAAGCTAGCTCACTTTCTAATGGATAAGGGTTTCCTTTCTCTGCTTGAGGATTGAGATATGCTCTCTCAAGCCCTCAATTTGGAGCATTTAATAGATGATTTTTTGCCCTAATACATTTCAAATTTAAAACTGAATTGTAGTCTTTTTATTTTATTTTTTTGTAATTTGTCAAGAGTTAATTAAGGACCTGGCCCGAAATTAGGGACATTTGATAAACCTTGCAGCTCTATCCTATTCAAAAGATTTGATTCCACCTTTCTCCCCACAAATGAAGTTGTCCAAAAAAGTCCTGCTTACCAAAGAAAAAAACTGTGATCCAGATAAGTTTTCTTGGTACGAATGCCATTCTGCACCATACAGCAAGTAATATTGCTGTCCAGTGTGTACTGAAGCCAAGAATTCTGTTTCAACGATATTTGTAATTAGAAATTTCATCTTTGAGTAGATCCATTGCAAAATATCTTAAACAAATTGAAAATTAGGTCGCTGTTGTTTGTGGTACATCCTATGTATTGGGTGGGTTGATGCAAATGTTAAACCACCACAATAGTTGCCATAGTTTACATCTTTCTTTCTTAATTTAATATCTCTATGAATTGTTATAGCCTTTTAGTTTCCATAAATGGTGGATCTACTTTATATCTATTTAATATTAGTCCTTACTCCTTAATGTGGATTGATGGGCACATGTGAAGAGAAAGAGTAGAGTGTGGCTCTCAATATAAGGCATGCAATCAATGAAATGTAGGAGAAAAACTTCATAAACTTATTTCTGTAGCTCAGAATAATTGTGATTAAAAATGGAGAAATTGGTGGATGTTTTTAGAATTTGAACAGTCTCTCTTTAATTGTAGTGTTTCAATAAACATCCTTTATTAGACTTGAAACTTTTAAAGCAAGATTGTCTATCAGTTTTTCATAACCATAAATTACCATGCCATCGCAGATCACCTTAAATTTTAGTATGCAGGCCTCAATACATATGGTTAATAGGACTGTTCTGACCCTTTATTGGAGCCACATATATTATATATTGCTACCTAGGTGTGAACACAGATGGCTCCACAGTGCACTGGCCTCATGTTGATAACTACCTGTCAACGTCTTGCTGTTGTTAATGGTACTAGGTATATATGTCAGTAACATCTCTGTGTCCATAACATGAAATCAGCTATGTGGTTGGCATGTAACTGCCTATCTGATTTATATAGACAACTGAAAATAAAAGATAAGCTTAAATTCAGAGTTTGTTATTTGTTTAATTTCAATTTCTGGACTCTGACCATGTCTGAAACCAATAATGCCATGTTTCATTTGCATATATCCATTTAAGAATGCAAGTTCTATGATTCTCTCTTATAATGTGTGCTTGAATGAATACAGTATTATGAATGGGAAAAACTAGGACAACTCAAGTTCAAGTAAATTGAGAATATATATCACATGAAATCTCTTGAATTAAAATATTTTAGATCTCACCCTGAATGAAGACCAGGCATTATGTATTGCTCATTTGTTTATTTGAAGAACTGATGTCCTTGGACAGAATTCCAGCGAAAAAATTGAAATTTTGTGAAATATTGGTGTAGGATAATGATCTACATAGGCAATGTCATTGACAAAAGGTGTTTGACGAAGAAAGGCTAGGTGTGGTAAAGTAGATAGCGATCAATTAAGTAAACTTGCACTTAAAGTTAGACAATCATGAAAGTTGATAATGTTTGAAGATTTTCTTGTAGAAGAGTCAATAAAAGGAAGACGGAGAAATCTTCCACTGAAAATATCATTTCCTATGATAGTTGTCAGAGATATTGTTGAAAATTAGATTTTCAAACAAAAACTTTTAAATCATAATTGATCTAGCTACAACTTGCTTACATCTCTGATCATGAGGAATTGTCAGAGAATGCTTTAAAATGTAAAAATATATGGGAATTTTGAAGAATCATAAACTCACCTACAACTTTTTGTAGTTTGGACCAACATTGAAGAGCAGAACTTGAAAAGTGGTGCATAAATGAAAGAAAACAGGTTAAGATCCTTCTGCTGGAAGGAGATAACAGGAGCTTCAAATGCATTTATACAATACTTTGGAAAATTTTGAATGCATTTCTATATTCTTTAAAAGATCTTGTTCAACCTGCCATTACAGGATTGTAACACCCCAATGGGCTAGGTAAAAACCTGACAAAAATTTTTCTTTCTTTTTGATTGATACTTCTTAAGCTTTCACCTATATTATCTGTTATAAAAGAATGTGGTCTCACGACAGCAATAAATTCCCTTGATAAGTCATCTTGAGAATTTCCTAGATTTGACATACTTGGCTTCTCAGATTAGATGTTAACGTTGAGCTCGGACGTTCATGTCCAAGTCTAAAAAAGTCCTTGATTTATCTAAAGGTAAGGTGACAGCTATGGGATGGGTTTCAAGGCTAGATTTAGTTTGAGCCAAGCCATCAAATTTTGTCAAGCTCGATAGGGGGACACATGTCCAACTCTAGTTAGTTCAGTCTCTTGTTTCATGAGATCCCGGATGTGAAAATCTTGCCAAGTTTATAAATAAATTTGAACATATATAAACACAGGTCTGATATGTGTGAAGAGACACACTACTTTTCATAATAATGTGTTCTAATGTTAGATAGATGGCACAAAAGTGTTAGAGTGTGCATATTGTTGCATATCTGACCTGTATTTATATGGGTCTGAGATAGTATCCAGATTATCCATCCAAATACCCAGAGAACAATGACAAATATTTTCAGCTAAGACACTCTAGTTCTTGTAAACAGATATAACACTTACAACCATACATTCTTGTCTTCCAACCTAGCCTATTATGCCCACAACAATCTCTATATCAACATATATATTTAAAGCTATGCTAGTCAATAATCAACATCTCTTGGTTTAGTGATGCCTGCTTGTTCTGAATCATACCAATTATTTAATGATATTTTCAAATCGATATGTAATTGGATTTTTTTTCCTTAAGGTGCCATTGCACTCTCTTATTTACAATTATTGGCCAAAAACACTCTGTTTAAGTAAAATAATCTTAGATCTACAGTTTCCACTCTTTTCAGGTTTAATAAATGACAACAAACTGTTATTGCCAACTTACAGATGTATCTGGCCTTGATTCAACAATCTCCACATGATTATAGTGGTATGCTGCAGTCATAGCAGCTTTCTCGAGAAGAAGAGAACCGATGGATAATGTTGGAGAAATAATACAGCCCTGCATGAACTCCAAGCCAATATTAATTAGTGTAGAGACTAGTCACCCTAGAAACTTGAATAAAATTTCTTTGGATGCTTACAGTTAGTTTCAATTTAGGAAACTTAAAATAAGAAATAATCAATTCACATAGCTTGAATTTCTGTTCACAAACCTACTTGCACACTCTTTTCAATAACAGAAAAGAACCTCACCAAAGCTCACCATGCTCGCCTTCTCACAAAATTTAGATAACGAAGCTATGACATCCATGCCAACCCCAGGGACATGAACTACACTTCTCATACCAAAAGCTGTTGCCTGAAATGATACCCACCAAAGGCAACTCAAGTGAGATGAATCAGCAGCAATATCAAAGGGAAATAATTTTAAGCAATTATAATGGTGATCAATTCCTAAATATTGGGTACAGTCTGCACTTAGGATTGAGTCCAAAGAAGATAATATAAAGTCCAACATTGGACATAAATTTTGCTAGCTGGAAATCTTTGAAGCATATTATACATAAATAATCTAACAATGATAAAAAGAATCAATCAATCCATTCAAGGTTCAAAGAATTGGCTTAACATTTTTGCTGAAATTTTATGGTTAGAGGAATGTTGTACACAATTTTTACTAACCTATTGATTTGGTAAAAAGATTAACAAAATAATCCCTATTTAGCAATGGAGGGCCCCAAACTTTTTTGTGGTCAGAAACCAAATAGAAGTTGCGGGTTAACATTCCATAAGAACTGAATTGAGCATGAGAGTGGCATGCCATTCGCTTATTACTTTGTACTGGCAGACTTAGGGTTCAAAAATTAAACCATGCTCATAATGACACCCGAGCCCAAAGGTTGGCTGTGGATAACTTCTCCAGCAAGGAATCCACCTGACTTAGGGCTCAAACACAATCCACTAACCATGTCTGCCATTATCTCAAGAAAAAAACAAAAGAAAATACTAACACGGCTGAAATGCACAGAAGTAGACAGCACTGCAGTGCCTTAAGTTTATATAATGTCAATATTGGACAAAACAAATGTTTGACCCCCGATAGGAATGTGCTGGATGATTAACAATTTAATAGTTACAATTACATAATTGGCTACATCTAAAAGGTGGGCGATGATAGCACCTGTCTGACATTGTCATATACAGAAGAAGGCTCTGAGAAGTCCACCAAAACCCCTGGAGTCCTAGACTAAATACAAAACAAGCACTACGTTAATACGTGCTGCATGCATTGCAGAGTAAATTGAATACTTTCTTCATGTTTCATGATCCATTTATCACCTGCGATAGAGAGGTCAACAACATAACCAAATCATTCAGCACGGGGACTTCCAGAGGCTCATCCAAGTTGGCTATCTGAATTAACGAGTGAAAATCTGATTGTCACAGTAAAATATACTAGACAGGAACACTGCTGTAATGTGGATGCGTGATGTATACATAAAATGGAATAAAGGCAAAGAACCCACCTCTCCAGCATCCATCCCTACAAGTAAGGGATCAATTGCACCAGCCAGTTCCATTCCTCTTGCTTTACTGACCGCAGCTATTGCAGCTCTTCCAATATCCTTGCCTGCTCCATTTACAATTACCTGTAATTGTTTTAAAGACTCGTCACTTTGCAACCCAGTTATATGTCACAGATGCAACTATACTCAGAAGAATCATATTAGTTGTTTTTATGCATAAGGGGGCAAATTATGAATTGATGGATTATATAGTACCTTGATTGTACCGGTCCTCGAGGAAGGCATTGAACACTCTATCAGTAGCCTTGAAGCAATGGGCTTCACTCCAAAGTACGTGGAAGCCACCACTGGCATTGCCATAGCCATTCCTTGAGTTAAAATTTGAGTGGATGAGCATTAGATATTGTTTGTACGGGAGTTGGTATTATTAATGTGCTGAAACGAAATAGGAAGATAAATTGTGATCAGATAACTAATGTAGCTGTTCATGGGATGTGAAATAATAGAAAATCCAATATTAAAAAGCTGTCTTTGGCCTAATTAAATGAGATTTTAGTTTGGATACATGAGCTAGGGTACAGGCCCTCAAATTTTAACACCTCCAATTTGAACCAATACCAAAAATACAAGTCATTTTGAAGGGAGTAGAATGGGGGGTATATTTGAACAAGCAAATGATATCCAAATAACCCATGTTCAAAATAATGATTCTAATTACGAGTAAACAATTTTGGGATAATAGAAAATATTGTAATGAATAATAATAGGTTAATTAACAGCCCTAGTTTGACATTTATAGTGCGTGCCCCTTATCTTCACTACAGAATCATTTGTCAGACAAAAATTCTTGATTGAATGATAATAATGGATATGATAATAAAATGGATTCAAAAATATGCTAAAGTTTACAAACGTGGGCCGCATAGCGCAGTGGATTAGCGCGTTTGACTTCGGATCAAAAGGTCGTGGGTTCGACTCCCACTGTGGTCGGAAGTACATGACCTTTTGAAACGGTTGAATGTAACTTGGGTGCACTGCGGACCTTAAAATCATTGAAAAAAAAGTAATCATGGGAAATTCAATTAATTTTTTATTTATTTGAATATCAATTCATATATTATTTTTTTATTATTTTTGGTTGAAGCGTTTTATATCAATTCAATAGGTTGAAATATTTTTCAATTCAATTAATTTTTTTTTTTTTTTATTTAAGGGTTTTTTATATTAATTTATATATATATATATATATATTTTTATTATTTTTGGTTGATGAGTTTTTATATCATTGCAGATATTATTTTTATTATTTTTGGTTGAAGGGATTTTATATCAATTCATATATTATTTTTGGTTGAAAGGCTTTATATCAATTCAATAGGCTGCAATATTTTTCAGCTGAGATTTAAGAATGAAGAGTATTGAAATATGCTAACCAATTTTTTTGATGAAGTAACACAACATACCAGCACTTAACCAACTTGATTAGCGTTAGCTCCAAATAGAAAACCAAACTTGAAAAGAACTCACACCAAGAATGCACACTCAATCCCAATGAGGAATAGGTGTTGTCATATGGTGGAGGAGCTAAATGAAAAATACTTGAAAGAAACTACTCAACGTCAAGAATGTGCACTCAAGATCCCACTGAGGGCGAGGTGCTAACATATGACGGAGTGTTGAATTGAAACTAGAAATGAATAGGCGGATAACCAGCCATGAAGAGCATTTCCACACTACCACCAAACAGTGGGGGGAAAAGATTACAATTAAAACAATTCGTCCGCTGCGGCGGGCATCCACAGAGTTGTGGGGATTCACCACTTGAGAGTGGGTACAAGAGTAATACAAATCCAATTATCCACACTGGCGGTAAACCATCCAGGGGTACTAATGTGAAATTAAAGAAAGAATTGCAGCAATAAAGGACTGGAACAGTACTACTGTTTACAGTCTTACAATATGGAAAAAGAGCTGCAAATTACATGAAAATTACAATAGATTCAATGTACCATGATACTGGATGATTCCATGTTAGACATCAACAATAAATGATGAAGAAAGGACTGAAGATTCAAACTTAAACAAGTCTGATGTAAAATAACAATTCTGGAAATTCTGATCAGCAACTGTGAAATTCAAAGAAATATTCACAACTCACTCAAAATACCTCCGTTTTGTGTGAAACGAAAACCAATGAGCTGCTGGAAGATAGGCGCCCAACATTAGATGAAGAAACAGCAACAAAAACTCGTAATTTAATTCTTACACGAATCCCAATGCAGCAAGAATGGTACGGCCTTCATGAGGGGCGATTTTGACAAGTAAAAATCAACAACTCAAAATTAAAATCTGAAACTCTCCAAAGATGGTCGCCTTGGGTGTAGGAATGGATTGGAAAAGTACCCACAAGCAAATTAAATTCACACAAAAAGCTGTATGCAAAAACCACTTTCAGCTGTGATGCATCAGCAACTTCAAAACTGGAAATATCATTAAAAACTTCAACTGTTGAGCTCAATCTGCTAGTCTGGATGAGAAGCAGCAATGAAAACCAACTAGGTGTTGTATTTCAAACACAAAATTGGATTGAAACTAGGAGGTAAGCATCCCTTTGTAACACCCCTCCTTTTTGTGCTCTGTTAATTAGGCAATGTTTTCCTATGTTATGCTTCAATTATGTTAACATGTGAATTAATGATGCTTTATGCTTTGATTATGTTAATAATGTTAGCTTTGTTAATTAGTGATATTGTATTGGTGAAGGGGACGGGGTTGTATCACTCGCTTGTGAGTGCCCTACGATTTTGAGATTTCCTCTTCATGGTGTGTCTGATCATATTATGTATATATGCACGTTCGACATGCTCTTTGTTGCAGGTTGGCAAGTACATGACATCGACTCCACCTGGTTTCTAGGTCTGAGCGTGTCCATTGACCAACGGAAATTAATTGGGAGATAGTAGCTAGGTTTTCCGAACCAAGTCGTCACCCTAGTCATAGCGTGTTGTTGGGTTGTCGTCAGGATCAGTTGTTTTAACTTGGTCAGTTCCCCTTGGGTGTTTATTTAATCTCAAGTTTAAAGTTTATTAAATGACTTGCGTAGTCTAATTAATGATTAAATGTGTTTAGTTGCAAGCTAAAAGTGATTAAATAGCTTTTGAAAATTATAAATGATGAATGTTTTGTCTTATTGAGATGTTGGAAAATTAGTGATTAATTAATTAATTTAATCGAATTAATAAAATAATCTAATTTTGAATTAGATTTATTTTATTGATAATTTGAATTAATTGTGTGAATTAATTAAATGATCCCTATGAATTAAAAGTGTAAAAGATTTAATTCTTTTGTTGAAAATAAAATGCTAAAATATTTTGAATTCAAATTGGAATTAGAAATGGTTTAAAGTTATTAAAAAAATTCAAATGTTTTCTTATGCAAGACTTTGGGGTAAAAAGGATATTTTCTGAAATAGTTGACTATTTTGGGGAAAGATATTTTGAAGAGTTGAATAGGAATTTGAAATTGAATTTAGTTTGAATTTTGAAAGTGAGTTTGCATTTTGGATTGGAATTTAATTAGAATTTGAATTTGAATTAGAAGTTGAATTTGAATTTGAATTTGGAAAGTTTGGAAAAAGAATATATTTTATTTAGGGTTTTCTTTCAATCCTCTCCATGGAATTCTTGGTTTTGAAAATTTGGGAGGAGAGGCTTGGAGGAGGCTAAGATGGTGGAGTTGAAGGAGTGCTTGGAAATCTCCATGGTGGAAGTTTGCAAACTTTGGAGAAAACATAAGGTTCTACCTTTTTCTCCCTTCCTCTTCTTGCTCATTTGAAAAATTAAAACATAGTTTAGATTCAATAAAGATTCATGGAAAAACTTTTCAATTTGCAAAATTGTAAATGGATTTGGAAATAGAAAGAAAAATTCAAAAAACTCAATGTTGAAACTTGATTTTGAAAACCCATTTCCTTGTTTTGAAATAAGTTCTTTGTTTTCTTGATTTGGGATTTGAATTATTTTTGCAATATGTGCTTGAAATCAAATTTGGGTATGTATATTTGTGAATATAACCATATATATTAATATATGGAAATACCCACAAATATATATACAATATATTTGTATTTAAGAAAATTTTAAATGTTGGGTAAACCCATAAATCTCTGTATTTTGTTTTGGAAAAACGCAGGAAAATAATATTAATTTTTTATTTTTTTTATTTTGGGTGAGGTGGGAGGTCAAACCCCACCCCACCGCCGCCGCCACCGGCAGGGAGGCGGCACTGTGTGTGAAGCACACAGCCACCGCCGCCCCGCGGGGAGGCGGGCACTGTGTGCTCTCCGCACACAGGCTCCGCCGCCCGGCAGGGAGGCGGGCACTGTGCGCTCAGCGCACAGGCTCCGCCGCCATGGGCGGCGAGGGCCTGCATGCCCAGGGCTTCGGCCCTTTGTGTATTTTAAAACAACTTCTTTTTTTTATTAAACTTTGGTTAATTTTAAATTGACCTAACTTTTATATATATATATATTAATTATAATATATTTTGTATATTAAATATTAAATATTTAATATTGTATATTATATGAAATATAATATATTTAATATATATTAAATTAAAAGAATTTTAGTATAAGTTCAAAATGTAATTTATGTTAATCTTGAGGATTTAAGAGTATGAGTTAATTAGAAAATAAAATATTATTTTATTTGATATCTTTTGTTTAATGGAAATTTAAAGTTAAGTGATATAAGTTATGTAATTGCAAATAAAATATCATTTTATTTGGTATATTTAAATAATGTTAAATGTTAAACTGAAACTTCTAAACGATCATGTGATTATTATGATTGTGGAAATTGACATTTTAGTATATTGTCGTAAATTTCAAGAAGTGTTTTTAATTGTTTTTAAGCTACTATTTAAAGTCATATCTTGTTTATTTTTCTAGATGTTTAATTATATAATATGATTGCGGAACTGAAAGTAAAAGACGAACTTATTAATTAATTTAAATGATTTATTAATCAAGTGATTTATCTATGGTATGTGATCATGAAACTTAGAGAGAACGATTGATTTAAAGGTTAACCAGATAGCTGCATTATTAACGTGTTTTGATTATGAATATGGTTACGAGATTTAGAGTAAATGATCTGTCCTTTAAATATCTCAATGTCATGAAAAGAAATGGGATCAATTGACTAGATAAATGCAAGTCATGAAATCTGTGTTTGAATGGAATTAGGAAATCCGAACATTAGCCTTCCTATTTGTCTGAAATATTTTCAGTGTTTAATTGTTCACCTTCGATGTTGTGGAATGAGAGTGAATGTTTTGTGAATCTTCCTGATATGGGTTCATTTATTTGTATGGGTGGTTACGTGAGTTTTTGTGATTGTTGACTTCAAGTCATTTCTTGTTGATCATGTAAGTCTTCCAGCAGTGTTTTCTTGAGATGATGTATGTCTCTTATGATTCGCTTGACTTTCTTGGATTGTGTGTGAGTTAAGCTTTAGTGGAACCTGTTTCTTTGTGCGGGATGTGTGATCTCGTGATTAAAGGTTGAGTTGTGTATCAGTTCATTATGTGGGTGGTTGTTATGTAGTCAACCTTGTGTTAGCCTTGGGTAGTGCACGTTTTGTAGTAGGGATGTGTTACCTGTTAAGGTGTATTGTTTATTTGTGATAATTGTTAGTGCATTGTCTACCCTTGGCATGTGGTTGAGTTATGTGTTGTCGATAGGGGAGTGGCTTTCAAACGAGCGCCGGGCCCAAAGTGGTTCCAGGATCACTCGTGTGAGAGTTAGTTAATTAAGTGAAAATTAAAATAACTTACTAGGGAGAGAGTAGTTTTGAACATTAACAAGATAATTTAGCCTCGCTCATTGGCTCAAGGGCTTGTACGAGACTTGAGATGAGTCGGGAAGGCCTGGAATGGCAAGATCGTTATCTCGTCTTTATGAGAGATAATCGATTTCGCTCTGGTGTGCATGTGGGGCCGGGAGTCAGTTGAGGTTTCCAGGATATCCCTAGAGGGGGGCCGGGACCTAGGAAGACTAGCTAGGAGATCCCATGCAACCTTTGCGATGACACTCCTCCTATGACAGCAGTCGGTATGGTGTTGTACCGTTGGTTTATTTTGTACAGTGATGGTACTCGATTTTGTACTCTGGAAGCATTGTAACCATTGTGTTAAGTAATGTGGGTTTTGTTCTTGTTTCAGTTCAGTGTGCTAGCTTGTGTCTAGAGGTGCATGGTCTTGTCTAGGAAATCCTTGTTACTATCTCCTAGCACGGAGGGAGTGGGGCCTTTGGGTTCCACGTGGTCGGGTGGCGTGCATCTTTGTCCGTTGGTTCTTCTTCATGTTCGTGTGTTCGTAATTTCCAGCTGGAGAGCTCGTGGGAATCAGTTTCTTCTCATGCCTTGTTCTTTTAGTTCTTATTGTATTTTATTACCCCTCAGTTGTTATCGAGGTGGAGTTTGTAATATGTAATCTTGTAGTTGGATTTACCTCATTCGGGGAATGAGTGATATAACCTTATTATTTAAATGTTAAATTGGAATCTTGAGGTATTTAATATCCTTGTTGTAATTTATCTTGCATGGAATGTATGTTGTCTCATTTCCTTAAGTGCATAATGTTTCAGTTTATGTTAATGTTATTTGATGTTGGGTTTTTAAGTAATCTTTGTCTTGTGGCCTTAGAGGTTGTTGGCAATATGTATTCACCTTACATGTTTTGTACTTAAACAAAAAAAAATTGGTACGTTTAAGTAGTGAATTGCAACTTCCTCTAGGGTTGCGGGGCGGGGCATTACACCCTCGAAGTAAAAACCAAGTTGTCATTTCGACAGCATAACATTAGCATAAATTCATAGATAATCAGCTCCTCAAACAACAACAATATATAAGCTTTTGTTGGCAAATGAAGCAACAAGAACTCTTCAAATTCCAAGAAGTTGAATCACTTCAACTTCCAAAAAGGACGCCACCTTTTTGCCTTTTACTTTTTGAAATAATAAAATATCATTCAACTTCCCTTTAGGCATCTATTTCATATTGCAACAATAAAGCATTTATTAAATAATTAAATGCTCACTTGACCCCTTTATGTCCCCTTCTTTAAAACAACTTGAAGTCATCAAGCCTAGGCGTGGGGTACAACTTCAAGACATGAAAATTGACTAAGTCTGAAACTCAGTCCAAGGAGAAAACCAAACCTAAAGCCAAACTAAAACTGATGGATAACAAGATGACTTGAGTTGAACTGTTGATGATGCCACTGCCAAGATTAGACTTACTAAAAATAGCCACTGCCAAAAATAGTAAGTTTACTTCAAAACCAACAGAAAGCAGAACTGAGCTGGAAGCAAGACTTAATGAAAGCTGACAACTGAACCACTGCCAAAATTAATATTTACTAAAAATAGTAAATACCTAGAAATGCCACAACCTCCAAGCAAGGAAACCCTAATTTCACTTTTGATCAACCTACGGATTTCCGGAAATAGGCTATCATTCAAAGAAGAGCGTATGGCCAAAATGGGGACATTACAAGTATCCATTTTTTCAAAGTCATCCAAGGCATTATCCTGCATCTCTTATGATGTCGAGGTCTTGCACTTCACAAAACTTGATCTATAATGGGCTCATTCCAAACCAATCAACTTCACTAATAGACAAGGACCCTTTAACAAATTAATTCTTTTTGAAAAAACTTATAAAAAATATTTGACTACTGAAAAACAATTTTGTATTTATTTTTTATTTTGAATAAACTTTAAAACTTGGAGAAAATTAAGAAGAAAAAGAAAAAAAAAAGCTAAAGAAACCATGCTTATGCATGTTTAAATAATGTTTATATTTTAAAAAAAATCATATTATTAATTTTAATTTGCAAAAGCTAAACTATGAATCAACAACAATAACATTTCAATACAAGATTGAACTTTTGTGGCAAGCATCAAAATTCCACAATTTAACCATGAGACTATGTCATTACAATTTTTTCATAATTTAATGTTAAAATTATATTAATATCTTTCTCATATTTTAAAAATCTACTTATTCTTTTTATGTCTTTGGTCAACCTAGTAACTTAAAATTTGATAATCAACCCATGTCCCCATATGGTTGGTTAAGTGTGTTCTCATGCAAGTTTTTAATAATAGAAAAATGATATTCTAGTTTAGAATTGAAAAAAGACTAAAAAAAGAGAGTGACAGCTACTTCATATTGAAAAAAATGCAACATGGCTCCACTAATTTCTTTTCCTCCTTTTTAGTTCCTCCAGGAACTATCGGCACCACCAAGATCTTAACTAGTTATTAATAATTATCTTTCTGACCAATGAGTGCTGAAACATTTTTTCTATTTGAATTTTTATTATCTATTATCAATGTATACATGCCAATTATATAACAAAACATATTCTTGTAGACAAATTTCACCCATATAAACGATTAATGCGCTTCCATTACTTCCATTACCGATTATTACAGAATGGTGGGTAATAAAAAAATATTCAACTAATTTTTAAGAAAAATTTTAAACTCTTCAAAATTTATTTACTTGTTATATTTTTCATTCTATTAAATTCAAATATATAAAATAATCTAATAACAAATTCAAATAAATAATATATTTTTAATATATTATATTATTAATTTAACAACATATTATAATATTATAATATATATACTATATAATACATATGTAACATATATAATATCTAATATATAATTTTAACATCATATTATAATATTATAATATATATACAATATATATGTAACATATATACCATCTAAAATATAAATTAATATATTAGATAATAATATTATAATTTTATATTTTAATTTTAAATTATGTAATATATTATCTTTTTAATAATTTAATATATATTTAATATATTATATTATTAGATATTTTTTAATATATATTATATTAGATTATATATTAAATTAAATTAACATCTAATATATTAAATTAATCTTGTGAATTATATCATTTGAAAACAAAACAAACATATTTTTCCTAATTTTTCTTTTTAATGTTAAAAGAGCAAAAGGTTTATTTTTAATAATAAAAAAAATATAAAATATGGTTGATCTCAATTGCTATTAGATAAAAAATTCAACATCTTGATTTCAAGGAAATAATTTATCATTTCATTACAAAGTATAAGAAAAGTTACAATGGCTCAACATTTTCGATTTATAAAATATATTAAATTTTATATTATTTCAATAATGAATAAATTTAATGGTATGAAAGATAAATTTATATTATGATTATTTTAATTAGATAGTGATAAAGTATCTTTCTATTTTAAAATTTGATACAAAGTTTTTTTTTTTTTATAATATATAAATAAAAATAAATCTAATGATATATTAGTTTGATTATCAATAAAAATAAATGGAGTGGATAGATAATAAATAATTTAGTATAGATATTTTAGATATTAAATATATATCAATTTGGAGGAATCTATATAACATATGTCACACAATTAAGATAGATATTTCAATATAGATATATATCATATAGTTCAAATAAATGTATTTTAAGAAATATATGTTAATCATGAACACTAATAATACTACTAAATAATCTATTTAGAAAATATTTAGATATATTAATCTCCACTTAAGAGTTATTTTATTTTATGACACAATTATTTTATTTATTACATGCATACAAACACATTTTAATTTTATCTAAGAATTATTTTCATCTATCTGAACTACTAAATAAATAAATAGTTTCATCAATACATAAATATGTAAGTTGATAGATAAAGAACACACAATTAAGATATATATTTCAATATAGATATATATCATATCTTTCAAATAAATGTATTTTAAGAAATATATGTTAATCATGAACACTAATAATACTACTATAGATATCTTAAATAATCTATTTAGAAAATATTTAGATATATTAATCTCCACTTAAGAGTTATTTTATTTTATGACAAAATTATTCAAATAAATGTATTTTAAGAAATATATGTTAATCATGAACACTAATAATACTACTATAGATATCTTAAATAATCTATTTAGAAAATATTTAGATATATATTTTTTTGATCGATAAAAGTCTAATTTTATTGAAGAGATCAAGTAGTTATAGTGAGATCAGAGAAAGGCAGTAACCCCAAACTGCCACGCCAACAAAAAAACCCAAAACAAATTATAAAGCTGTCAAACTAAGAAACAATGACAGGGCCAGTAGAGGACCGCCATCCCCCCCAAAAAATTGAGGAGGCACCATAACAGAAAGGCAAACACAGAAGGGATTAAACCCCTGTGCAATTTCACGGATGGCAAAAGACTAATCACAAAGGCCTGAAAGGCCAAACACCCACATCTGGAGGATAACAAACAATAGAGGCCGGAGTACAGGGACATCAAGGAAGCAGGACAACACCCGTTTTGTCCACGCTCATAGCCATAGCACACTCCCGACCACAGCACACGCCACAACAACCAAAGTCTGGAGCAATATCTTGGAATTCATCAGTCTTGTGGGGCCCTTATATCCCCTGTCCCAACAAAATTGATTAGCCGTGTGTGTGAAAAAACATCTATAGGCCATCTAACCACTTCATCATTCCCCTTCCACCACCTTGTAACAAAGAGGTCCAGCTCAGCACCCTTGTTGGACATCAAATCTGCAAGAGCATTACCACCTCTACGGATATGGGATATCCAAAAGTCTTGGAACAGTCGCAATTTATCACTGATAATTGATATGTATTTATTTATCCTCCAGCATGGAGTAGAGCCCTTCATGAGAGCATTCACCACCACCTGCGAATCTCCTTCAATATGTACTCATGAGGCATTCATATTAGAAGCTAGCTCAACAGCCAGCAAGGCAGCTTGTGCCTCTGCTTCGTTATTAGAACCATCATGCAACCTGCGAGCCCCTTTGAACATCACCTGCCCTTCCTCATCTTGCACCACACAACCCGCTCTAGAGATTCCTGGATTTCCCTATGAGGCTCCGTCCAAATTGACCTCGATCCAACCCTGGTCCGACACTTTCCAGACCACATCTTCTTGCACTTTGCTACTGAACAAGGGAATGAACCCACATGACCCATTCGAAGGTCTATAGTGCAACAAAGGCCATCGTGACTGAAAATATTTGTCTGACAAACAAAAAAGGATGCTTAGAGAAATTATATTGCATCGTCCCCGAAGATACTACTTTAGAAATAACCCTTTCAACCCTTGAGCACAAGCTTTCATTCGACTCTGCTTTGTCCTGAAAAATTCTTCTATTTCACTCCTTCCAGAGCTCCCACACCACCAATGAGGGTGAGACAATCCAGATATTAGAGAAAACTGATTTCCTACTAGCAATAGACCAGCTCTTAAGTAAATCCACCACCTTGTTCAGAAGGGGGATTTCCCATCCTAGCTTCCCTAGTAGAAATTTCCAAATAGATTGGGCCACATCACAGTTAAGGAGTAAGTAGTCTAAAGTTTCAGCTTCAGCTTTGCACAGGGTGCACTGAAAAGGTCCACAAAAACCCAGTCTACTAAGCCTATCCCTAGTTAAAATCCTCTATTTCAAAGCAAGCCAGGTAAAGACTCTAGCTTTTGGAAGGCAGTAGGAACTCCAACACAATTTGGTCGGCCATTCCTCACCAGCCTCCATATTCTCTAGAAATTTGTATCCAATTTTAACTGAATACTCTCTTGTCTTGGATCCACACCATTTGAGACAATCCGTCTGGTTGGATAGGTATGGTCTATGTTCATGCAAAATATCATACAATACAGTGCGTGCCTCAAGATTAAGTTGGAAATCCCCCACATCCTTCCAAGTCCATTCCTTTACACCATTATTCCTTGACTTGGTAATGAAGTCACTTACTTTAGATCCCCAATGCTGCTTAGTCACTTGCCTCAATTAATCAGTACCTGGCCTACCAATTAGAGCAGGTCTTCCTTCCCATGAATTTGACCAGAAGTTCGCCTTTTTACCATCACCTACCATCCAAGTAAGGTGGCCTGTGATAACTTTCCTACAAGAAGTGAGAAAGTTCCAAATGGCAGAGCCTTGCGGCAAAATGCGCATTGTGAAGATCCTTTCCCTAGAGATAGAGTCCAAATATTTATGCTTCAAAATCTGCACCCATTTTTGCTCTGGTTTTGTGTAAATCTACCATATTAGTTTAGCACCCATCGCTTCATTAAGCAAACCCCAATTCCTCAACCCTACACCACCTGAATGTTTGGGTTGACAAACCTTCTCCCAAGCCAGCAAAGGGATTTTGTCCTGTTTGTTCTTACCATTCCAAAAAAACTTCCGCATTCCTTGATTGATGCACCTAAAAATCTTCTCTGGGATTTTCAAGCACATCATAGAGTATAGAGGAATAGTGGAAAGGACCGATTTCAGAAGTAAAAGCCTGCCTGCCAAAGTGAGCCATCTACTTTTCCAACCCTCCAGTCTACTAATACAGTAGTCCAACAATTTATGCCACATCCCTACCCTATTCGGACCTCCAAACAAGGGGGTGCTCAAAAACCTTCCCGGAAGGGTCCCCAGTTTTACACCCAAAATTATGAGAATTTCACGTTGTCTCTCTAGAGCAGTGTTGAAAAAGAAAACATCTGACTTGGCCCAATTCACTTGTTGACCTGTAGCTGCACAAAAAGAGTCAATCGTTCTCCTAAACACCCTTGCTTCCCTCGAAGATGCAACACCAAACAAAATGGTGTCATCTGCAAACTGTTGGTGTGACACTAGTAGCATACCTAAAGCAATTCATATTCCCTTCCATTGCCCCAGGACACACTACTGTTTGATTAATCTCCCCAATACCTCATCCATAATGATAAATAAAAAGGAAGAAAGGGGGTCACCTTGGCGAAGGCCCCTTGAAGATCAAAAAAAACCTTGTGGGCTGCCATTGACCAAGACATACATCCATGTCCCATCAATGCAAGCTTTAATCTAGTTTCTCCAGTGCTCAGAGAAACCAAAATTTTCCAAGACTTTCAATAGAAAATCCCGATCAACCATGTCGGAGGCTTTCCTTATATCGAGTTTGACCATCATTCTGTCCACTTTTGCTTTTCTCACAGTGTGGATAGCCTCATGAGCAATAATAATACCTTCAACTATTGAGTGGCCAGGGACAAACCCACTTTGCTCTTCAGATATGATTGACTGAAGGAGAGGTTTCAGCCTATTCATTATAACCTTAGCCACCACTTTGTAAAGAGTGTTACAAAGTGAGATCGGCCTAAAGTCACCAAAAGAGGAGGGTTTTTCAACTTTTGGGATTAAAGCAAGCATAGTGTAGTTGATTTCCTTGGCTATACACGCTCTCGACCTAGCCTCTTCAACCACTTCCCACACTTCGTGTCCCACCACATCCCAAAATTTCTAATAAAAAAGGCAGGATAACCATCCAGCCTCGGGGCTTTATCCCCAACCATCGAGAAGACAGCACACTGGACTTCTTACAAGAGAATAGGATTGCATAACATCTGGTTTTGTGTTTCAAAAATTACACAGGGGATAACCCTTAAGACAGTATTTTGTTGGTCCTCATTTAGAGCTTCATCCTTCTTCAGAAGATTACTAAAGAAACCCACTGCTTCACTGTTAATCTCCTCAGCCTTGTCCAAAAAGACATTGTCACTGCTTCTAATCGATGTGATCTTGTTCCAAGATCTTCTTGCCTTTACTGAGTTATGGAAAAACTTTGTATTCTTGTCCCCCTCCTTCAACCAGCATTCTTTAGATTTCTAGCTCCAAAAAACTTCCTCTTTAGCTAGAATTTCGTTATATCTAAACTTCAGATCCTTTTCCTTTCTAAAGGTCTCAGCAGTCATGCCTTGTTCCATTATAACTTTTTGTAATTCTATCAGATCTGCTTCAAGAGTTGCTTTATCAGTGAAAATGTTGCCAAAGTTGAGTCTATTCCATTCCTTTAGCTTTTCTTTGATAAATTGTAGTTTTTTGAAAAATCTGAAGGCAAGAGTTCCTCTCGACTCAGGAGCATCAGACCACCATGAAGTGATAAAGCCTCGTAAACTCTCCTCACGCAACCACATTTTCTCGAACTTAAAAGGACATCTAATCGGAGGGCCATCACTAGCTACAACTAGTTCCACAGGAAAGTGGTCAGAAGCCACCATAGGTCTAATGTCAGATTCAAAAAGGAGTGGTTTCTTTGCCTAGTCCCTCGCCAAGAAAAATTTGTCTA
This sequence comes from Sequoia sempervirens, assembly GCA_007258455.2. Lineage (NCBI taxonomy): Eukaryota > Viridiplantae > Streptophyta > Pinopsida > Cupressales > Cupressaceae > Sequoia > Sequoia sempervirens. The sequence continues at coordinate 124,945 of VDFB02080235.1, forward strand.
GTTTCACAGCAATGTGTTCCCCTGCCACTCTTCAATTAGACCACGAGAAATTTCTACTATTTGTTTTCACTTCTCTTAAGCCATTTGAAACTACAAAATGTTGGAAAACCAATTGAGAAGACAACATACCCATCTTTCCACCTTTCTTATCCGCCAATTCTAAGGTGGCATTAAAATCACCACCTAGAACCACTAACTCCTTTGACATATTTTGCATGATAATTGAAAGTTGTTCCCATATTACAGATTGACAACACAATTTGGACAAGCCATACACATTAATGAGAAAAAAATCACTGTTTAGGTGAAAGGAATGAACCTTACACACCTGCCAAGAATGGGAACATACTACCTCTTTAATGGCGAGGCTACTCGAATTCCAGAGAATCCCCAGACCCCCCGACGCTCCTCTTGCACTTGAAAAAATCCCTGACCACGACCTCCACAGCTTCAGTAAGGACTCTGCTTCCTCCAAGCTCATTTTTGTTTCCTACAAACACACTAAATCCAGTTTCAATTGATCAAGCCCACACTTGATCAAGCGCCTCTTGTTAGGGGCATTACATCCCCTGACATTCTAGCTGATGATTTTCATTGGCCTTCAGGAAGGGTGTTCCCCTTCCCTACTTTGAGTTTGCTCTGCCCTTTCGCATTACCAGCTATTGCAATCTTGACACTATTCGGTTTCCTACCTCTTGATTTCTTTGCCCCAATATGTGCCACAAACATCTGTGTGTCTGATTGGTCGATGGTTCTGGTAGCTATTATGTCTTCATCATCTAGAAAGCCCCACTCATCGTCCTCATCCTCCTCACCCGAGTTGACTGTCTCCTCCTCAATGACCAGTTTCTCACCCCCTATTTTGCGCTGATCCCCAAGCCTATCATCAACTATTCCATCCTTCCCAGAGGCCGACAGAGATTTGTTAACCCCCTCAAAAGTCTCTATGACTTTTTCCATCTTGTCAATAGCCACTTCCATTAGATTTGTAACAACAATCTGGCTGTTGACCTGAGGGTTTGCATCACAATCAACAATTTTTATAGATGCATTTGTTTTTTCCTTCTCTAAATAATTCAGATACCTTGTTAAAGAGGGTGAAGCCTCAACAGTCATGTCCTTCTGTTCTTGGGTTATCCTCTCGCTTTCCCTGAAACTAGCCACAGTGTCCTCAAGGGAAAATTCCACCCTTTTTCCTTTGGGGCCAATGATACAATCTTTAGCTGAATGACCATCCTTATTACAAGCTTTGCAATGTTCAACAAAATCCTCCATTTCCAGCTATTGAACCCAGCATCTAGTGTTTCAAATGATTTCAATGCTAGTTGGTAGTTTGAAGTGCGGTTTCCAGTTGATGCAAATTCTGGCATAGGTGCTTGAATCCTTTTTCTCAATAGCTTTGTCAGATTTGATATAGAAGCCTAGCTTGTTACTGATGGTGCAAAAGGTTTCTTCATTCCAATATTCTCTCAGCGGGTTGTAGAGTCTCAACCATATGGGAACAAGCTCCAAATGAGCCTTGAGAGGGTTAAAATTCGGCTCCCAATCTCTTGCATACATTCCTCTTCCCCCCATGAAAAAAGGCCCATTATTAAGGACCCAGTTCTTATTTTTATTGTCTTCCACGATAGCCAGAAAAAACCCATTAGGCATCATCTTCAAATCCACTTTAAAGGGCCAGTTCTCTTCGCACCAGATCCTTACATGGCTGACTGTAGGCCAGTCACCAATCCACTTCAAAAACAAGCCTCTGTCCCTCAGGAAAGACATCGAATCATTCCAACTCTTGTTATCAAGGAAGAAAGAGAACTTCGCAGCCGCCGGGTGAGAATCTTTAGACTTGGTTGGTTCAACTCCTCGAGGGATTTTCTTCGGTCGCCATTCCTTTTCCTAGACACGTTGCCAGTCCGATTTGGGGCTCTGGGAGGCATTTCCACGACTTGCTTCAGGCCCTTTCGCCATCGATCTGGGTTTCTGAAAGCCCTTATTCCTCCAGCCAAAGTCCCTTCTAGGAAAACCTGCAAAGGTCGCCCTATTTTGATCCTCCCAAACCCATTTCGGTTTACTCCACGACCTCAGAAATGGCTGGGCGTTATATCTGTTCTGCTCCCTTGGCTAAAAGTCCTGAAACTCCCTTGGTTGTAGACCCAAACGCCTCCTCCTTGCCGACGCCATCCATTTAGATATATTAATCTCCACTTAAGAGTTATTTTATTTTATGACATAATTATTTTATTTATTACATGCATACAAACACATTTTAATTTTATCTAAGAATTATTTTCATCTATATGAACTACTAAATAAATAAATAGTTTCATCAATACATAAATATGTAAGTTGATAGATAAATAAAAAAAAACACTATTTACATTTACTCAAGAATTAGTTTTATTTATTTTTTAGCAATTTTTTAATGTTATATAGTAATAAAATAAATAATACAACATATGCACACAATTATAAAAATTTAATTTCATCTTTGTTTTGCTAGACAATTTTTTCACTTAATACGACATCTTAATTATTAAATGACATCCTTATTATGTTTATTATTAAATATTAATTATTTAATGTGTAAATGACTATAGGTGTTTTATACACACTTGTGAAGTGAGAGCCAATTTTGTTAAATACACTTCTCAAAATATTAGTCAATAAACTAAACATTTATTGAAAAATAAAAAAGTGTGTGTAACTATAGCTATTGTATATGATAGCTAACCTATATTATATATGAATAGAACTATTAAAAATTGCATGTTTATTATCTTTTTGTTTTAAACATTTTAAATTCTTTATTATAAAGTAGCCTAAGTGTGTGAACAAAAGCTGTTAAGGAGTCATGTACATGATTAATAAAAACTAAAACACACCAAACATATAAAAATAATAAAAACTAAAATACAACTAACATATATATTTTAAAAAAAATTACATCCCACAAAAGTCAAATATAAATAGTGTTAGTTAATAGATTATTCACTATTTGAAATTTTCAACTTTTTTCTCTATTGTTCAATCATATAAATAATTACTAACCAACAGTTGGGTAAATTATGTCTATATGGAATAATTTACCTCTGAATTTTATGAGGTACAACTCCCTCGTTTGATAAGAGAATAGAAATAATTTACCTCTGAATTTTATGAGGTACACAACTCCCTCATTTGAGTTCTTCTCTGAGTTTTAAAAAACTTTAACATGGGTATGCTTTTAACTAGAAAGCAAGAAAGGTCGAAATAATAGGAGCAACACAAATCAATAAAATGCTACTAGTGAATCTTTTATTGAACAAAATGTAATTTGTAAGAAAACAATCAAAACATAGACTAATTGCATTCCACAAAGCATAAAATAGTAAACTTATCAACCAAAAATAATTCTAAACTCGAGAAGATTAGATACTAGAAATGGTTCTCACATTCACACAAAAATGCAATAACCAATGAAACCAATCACAATGCATAGACTATAACACGGATTTCATTTCATTAATTTATCAAAAACTATAAGCTCACAAACATACAACCTCCTCTTCCTATTTGAATTACTTTCTATCCATTTCCCTTTTTAAAAAATTTCTCATAAGAAGTTCTTTTGGTAACATCATAGTTTATATGCATTTACAAGAGTAACTATTTCTTGAAAGTAACTTAAAAGAAGAAGTTAAGATCCCCTTAAACTTCTCAAGACCTTAAGTTATTTAGAAAAAAAATCAATAAAAACACGAGGCAATAGTGGGCTCAGGTGGTGCACTATCAATCTATTTCTTCAATACCTTAATATCCTCACATATTTTCTTCATGTTTGTGACAACCTTTGTTCCCCTTACCAACATATCCTCAAGGTTCAATATTTTGTGACCTTCCCATAAGACTTTAACATGAATCTTATCAATCATTTCTTTTCCACTTTAAATAGAGAAATGATCAAAATGTACTTCAATTTGGCCAATGGGTTGAGTAGAAAGGTTAACAAGATATCTTAAATAATTGGTTAAAGCATTAACCTATTGTTTTAACTGGTCTTTTCTCTAGTTGTATTTTTCTATCATTTCTACAAGCCTAGCAGTTGACACCTAAAAATTGTGGACATCTCAATCTCTTGTAGAGGGTCCCAAATTAATCCTAGTGATACTAAAGTCACTTGCAATCATTTGAATAGCCTCTTTTTGAGTGGAGAGATGAGAAAACTCAACATACATATTTCCCTAGGAAGGATCATTCAACAATTAGGATGTGATTTTAGGTTTTTGACATGTGGAATTCTTTGAATTAATTGAGACACAATATCCTTATTGGGTAGACTCAAGTCAACCACCTTTTTTTTCTTGGTTAAATATTGTTCTAACCATGAGATAGATGAAGGTGTGGGGACATTACTAGTTCTCAGAAAATAAAATTGAAGTGACCTTTTGAGAGGAGATGTATCAGATACCTCACAAGCATTTTCCAAATTCCTACTTCCTAAGGGATCCTCAACATCATCTCCACTACCTCTAGAGGTAGTCTACTATGTTGTGGATGCTATTTTTTGAAGTGATGAAGACCTCCTTTAACTAATCTATGATTTCTTTGTAGTTTGCTTAGCTTTCCAAGGGGCGGGATTTTTCATTTTAGCCTTATTTTTCATTACCCATTCCTTTATTCACCTAAGTACTATTTCCATCTTAGACTCAATGGTTTATATTTCCTTAAAAATCCAATATATTGGTAGGATGGGTTGGATTTGTATGCGTTCTATGAAGATATGATCAACTAGATTAGAGTCATCATCTTCGATACCCTGGATATCACAATTTAATCTGAAAGTTACAATCTACCTTAGTGACAACCTCATCCATCCTCTTCTCCTTACTTCATATTCGTTTACACAATTTACCCAAAATTCTTCCAAATTTAGAATGTGAGCTTCAAATGAGAACTTATAATTATTTTTGAATGAATTTTTGACAACTTTTCTCAAGGTTGTGGAAACCTTATTGAACTTTGATAAGAGGTTTCAAAACCTCTAGAAAGTTCCAAAATTAAACTTCAATGCCTTCGATCTTTCCAAAATTTTATGAGAGCTCATGGTGGAACCAAAGTATTAAATTTTTTTGACTGTGGACTTGGTTGTGGAAACCATTTTGCGTCTTGATGATGGTTGTGAAACCATAGAAGCCAAAATAAAATAACTCACCATCCCAAGGATGCGGCAACCCTTTGGAGTTTAATGAGGTTTCTAAAACCTTCAATAAGCTCCTAAATGCTTCTTTATTGTCTTCAATTTCTCCACTTTTGATTGAATGGGTCAACTTTCTCTACTTGTGTTGGCTTCAGAATAGGTTAGGAAAACATTATCAAAACCCAATGAGGTTCTGAAAACCTCATTGAAAGCTAATGATATTATTATAACTTAAGTGATGACCAACACATCAGAAATAATATGAACCTTTAACAAGTTGTCGGGATAACACATGGTTAGTGAAATGTTGTCAAAAATTGACAAGGTTTTGAGAAATTTATTGAAACCGAATGACTAATGATGAAATTCTCCAAATTTTAGCAAGGATCAAAAGGATTTGATGAAACATGAGTTAACAATTGGCTCTAACCGGGGAAAAATACTATAAAGGATGCTAAAGAACCCAAAACACAAGATTTATGACTGTCTATGGGTAATAGAGTCATTAGTTATGAAGTATAAGAAAACACATGATGAACAAAAAATTAAAAGAATGAAGCAAACTAAAAGATAAGAAACCCAAAACACCTAGCCTACTATTTACAGAGGGTGAAACATACACACTCCTATTCCTTGAATAACGCCTCCTACTTAGTTCTCTTCCACTCTATTATGTAGTCTTAACCTACCATTTACAAAGGAATCAACATACACACTCCTATTCCTTGAATAACACCTCCTATTCAGCTCTCTTCCACTCTATTGTGCAATCCTCTCTACTTTCATTGGCATGGATTGTTTATTTTTTTTCCTTTTATCTCCTGCTCATGAGGCACAACCTCACTTCTCCGCCACACCTCCAATCCGTGCAACCCCCAAAAACTGTTAATTCAGATTTTAATGATACCCCCTTTTGCACCATCTCTTTTCTCCTTTTGTGGCGCGACTTCTTCCTCTTGCCAGGCACATTCCTTCCCCTTTCTCCCTTCAAAATAGCCCTCCTTACTACCTGAATCAGCCTTTTCACCCCATCCTTATTGCAAATTTAATTTATTTTGCTCATGAAATCATGCATTATTCAAAAATATTTCATGATATGTCTGTTTATTATTTTGAGGTCAATGCTTCTACCAACATCAATCAGCTAATTAAAAGAAACTTTTAAAATCTTTAATGTTCTTCAAACACTATATCTAGAGACTTTGAAGATATATGATTACATCTGTTGTATTGTCAAAAATCACCTACTTTGCAATTTCCTGATATTGTTTATGGTATTACATGTCACCATCTAACAAATTTCAAGATTACTATTAAGTTGTTATAATATCAATACTGTTGCTAAAACGTAGCAAACACAACAACTAAAAACAAGACTATTCTTAAACATTTAGGCAGGGACTTCACTGCTCTGCAGCTCTTGTTAACATTTGCCTTCAATTTTTCCCTTCAAAATTTCTCTACACAATTTGTTAACAATACTTTTAATATAAATTTAGGATGTCTGCTTAAAAATAAAAATAAAATACTCATGGGGCCACTAGGTCTAGTTCCACAAATAACTCTTTTAGAAGTTAAGTAGTAATTGCTAACCACAATAAACTAATATTTATTCGAATTTTAAGTTGTAATAATAATTATAAAATTGTTTTAATTATTTTAATAATATTATATATTAATTTATTAAAAAAATGATATAAATGTTATTAATCATAAATTGTTATTTATGACATTGTAATATGTCTTTATATTATTCTAATTATTAATATATTGTTTTTTATATCTTCATATTATAAGAATTATTACTATTAATTTTTAATATTGTGTTTTCTTAGATATAGTTTTTGTGATTATTATGATTTTTAATATTCTTATAATTAAATATTTGTAGTTCTAATTTCACAATGACTATTTCATTAGTACTTGTTAAAAACACTATACTTATTGTGAATATATATGAACAAATTATTTTTTACTCAAAATAAATATCTACATTTTGTAATATTAAAATATAAATTTTATAATTAAAAATATTTTTAAAATAAATTATCATCAATCTAACTACTATAAATTTTTAGCTCTTAGAACCATTTGGGTAGTAATGTTCAATCATGGTGTTGGCCCTCTTGAATTTATTTTAAAAAAAATATAAAGCAAAAAATTTTAATCTGACACAAACAAATATATCGTACACATTAGATTAACTTAAGTTTTACACTTCCTTCCAAGTTTCCATAAGGAACTCTAATCTCACTATATAAAAAAAGTGAAATGATAGCTTAAGCAAATATCTTAATTTTTTATTTTTATTTTATGGGTAAGAGCAAGAAGATGAGTCCATAGTATCCCATTTTGTAAAGATCAGGTATTCTTTTTGTAAAGATCGGGATCCTGTTCTAAAGTAGTATTTATTTATAAAAATAAACAAAACTTAATTATTCACAGGGGATCCCATTTCACAAGACACAACGACCTCCACGTGTGCCTCCACCCCCAATCTTTTTACTTTTTTTGTGTTTTTTTGAAATTTTTAATACAATAATAGATTTTAGCATTGTTTTTAATTTATTTAGAATTTTATGTATTTTATTTATTTATAATAGAAGAAATGATGATTTGTAGAAGTAGAAGAAAAAATGAAATGAACCCTTCAAGATATTGAATAGAAACAAAAAATCAACCTTACATCATATCTTAAGAACAAATTTTAGCTTTTGAAACCTAAATTGTTCAATCAAACCAAAAAAATTTACATTTGAAAACCCTAAATTGAACGGAAATAAAAAATTAAATTTGAAAAACCTAAATTGAAATGAAAAAAATTGCATTTGAAAAACCGTGGTTGCTTTTTGAAACCCTAAATTCAAATCAAACAAAAAATTTGCATTTGAAAACCCTAATTTGAAATGAAACAAAAAAAATTGCATTGAAAACCCTAAATTGAAATCAAACAAATCATTTTACATTTGAAAACCCTGATTTCAAGCTCAAGAATATTTGATAATGGAAAAAATTCATTTGCATTGCTTAAATGTTTTAAATTTCATTTGCATTGTATGGAGACAAGTATGTAGGCATGCCTATGGAAGAAATTATTGGATAGATTTAGGTTGATACATAGTAAATTAGGGTTCTTGATATTGGAAATGAAATAGGATTTGATAAATATTATACATTTAAATGTGTATTCATCAAGAGACACGATCAATTAAACATTATCAACATAGATATAATTAGAATAGAAAATAATATGTTAAACTTTACTTGTGAGACTAGCGGATTGTTACAATTGACAAATTTTCAATGTTTGTTTTCAAATTTAGTAAGCAAATTCCTAGATCCTTGTACAATCCATTTCCAATTGTCACTTAATTAGATAATATTTGCATTCATTTCTATTTTGTGTTTTGATCTCTCTTAGTCATGCCTTGTTTCCATTTCTTGTTTGCATGTGTTGTCTCTTGTCTTTCGACAATCTTAACTCTCATTCTAGTCAATTAGTTGTTAATTAGGCTTCTAGTTTACTCTAAAATCTCAATTTGTACTAGTTACCTAGACACAAAGAATATAAATATTTTTCTTTTCTTTCTTTTAGGTTCTTTCAATTCCAAACAATCCAAAATAAAATAAGATTTTGGATCTTTGGGAAAATTCAACATTAACTAATTTTATTATACATTTTATAACATAAAATTCATTTAAGTGGGAAATATTCAACTTTATCATAGTATATTAAACTATATATATATATACACACACAATCAATATTAATGAAAAACATGTTAAATAAAATAATCCTATATTCAATTAAAAAAATATCAAGTTAAAGTATACATCAAACTCAATCATAATAAAACATAATTATGTGTTTCTATTAGGGAAATAGTCAGTCTATTTATAAAAAAAATAATTATTCATAAACTAATGTTCTTGCATATGTGATGAATCAAAAATATTAACCCCCTTACTTGTCATCCTATTACCCTAAACCCCAAACTGATGTCTTAAGGGGTCCTAATATGACATTTCTTAAGGGAATCAAATAAGTTCTCAAAATTTGGTGAAGTTTCCCAAGGCAACCAAATTTAACAATAATAAGATCGTGCAATATTATAATATGAATGAGATTTCATGAGAGGTTGGTCAATTGAAAAAAGAGCTATCTCAATCAACTATTCCACAAGAAAATGTTGTTCACTAACTTGCAAGTCCATTATTCCAAGGGCCACCCAAATTTTACCGTAAATCCTAAACCCTAAACCCTAAACCCTAAACTCTAAACCCTAAAGCATTCATTTTTCCCTAAGACCTTAAAATGAAATTTGGTCGCCTTGGGAAACTCCAAATTTTATTCCCTTAAGCCATGTCATTTTGTCCTGGGACCTTACTACATAGACCCCCTTAAGTCATCCTATTACCCTAAACCCTAAACTCTAATCCCTAATCCCTAAAGCCATCATTTTGTCCTAGGACCTTAATGAAATTTGGTTGCTTTGGGTAACTTCACCAAATTTTATTCACTTAAGCCATGTCATTTTGTCCTAGGACATTACTACATAGATCCCCTTAAGCCATCCTATCACCCTAAACCATAAACCGATGTATTAAGGGGTCCTAATATGACATTTCTTAAGGGGATCAAAGAAGTTCTCAAAATTTGGTGAAGTTGCACAAGGCAACCAAATTTAACAATAATAAGATCTTGCAAGATTATAATATGAATGGAATTTCATGAGAGGTTGGTCATTCGAAACAAGAGCTATCTCAATCAACTATTTCACAAGAAAATGTTGTTCACTAACTTGCAAGTCCATTATCCCAAGGGCCACCCAAAATTCACCCTAAACCCTAAACCCTGAACTCTAAACTCTAAACCCTAAACCCTAAAGCATTCATTTTGTCCTAGGACCTTAAAATGAAATTTGGTTGCCTTGGGCAACACCACCAAATTTTATTCCCTTAAGCACTGTCATTTTTTCCTAAGACATTACTACATAGATCCCCTTAAGCCATCCTATTACCCTAAACCCTAAACTCTAAACTCTAAACCCTAATCCCTAAAGCCATCATTTTGTCCTAGGACCTTAATGAAATTTGGTTGCCTTGGGAAACTTCACCAAATTTTATTCACTTAAGCCATGCCATTTTGTCCTAGGACCTTACTACATAGATCCCCTTAAGCCATCTTATTACCCTAAACCCTAAACACTAAACTTTAAACTGAAAAACCCTAAAGCATTAATTTTGTCCTAAGACCTTAATGAAATTTGGTTGCCCTAGGTAATGTAACACCCCGACGCGCAAACCCCAAAGGACAACTATTTACACAACAAATTTTTTTTTTTTTAAAACATAAAAACATAAAGTAAAGGTACTATGTTGTCAATTTCAACTAACATAATTTACAGATACATAACACATGTTAACCTCCTAAGTCCTTTGGGGTACACGTAGAGACATTACGTTATCTACTCATTAACAAACTAAACTAATGTCAAACATTCATTCCAAGGATATGTACTCTCACATGAAAGTGTTAAACATAAAGCATCAAATAATGATGAACCACATACACTATACAAGATCACATAACCAATAAAACATGGAAACAAAGAGATACTAACTTACTCAACTTAACAACATCAAATATATTTATATTTGCATCAGTGAATAATGTTTTAAATTACAAAGTGAGATATAATAATACATCAAGATACAATATGAATAACAGTGACCAATTATACAAGTTACAAAATACATAATCCCAACACATGGGCGAGTTACAATACAATTTACATGGTATGAACAAAGTATAAATGTATACATCAGATGATACAAAAATCTGGTACAAACTGCCACCACAATCTCTGCACTGAAGGTATGACTGTAGCATGGAAAACCCAACGGGGTGCGAAGCACGTTCCACCCGACCACCCCCGTGCTAGGAGTAGTTAAGAAAGGATTCCCGACCAAGACGTCAACAGTTAAACACATGACTCAACACAAAACATGGAAAAGAATTTATACACAAAGGAAATGTGTCACCATAAATCAACCACATAACATGACAACAATTAACTACAAAACAAACAATGAAATTACTTCCAGAGGATTTCAAATAAAACAACTAAGGAGAAACGCTAGAGGAGAGTGTCATCGCATGGCCTTCATGGATTATCCTGACATCCTAACACTAGGTGCCGCCTCCATCTATGGTTATCCTGACTGCCTATTTCAAGGCGCCGCCCCATAGGGTGACTCATGCGGAATCGTGCATTACTCGTGGAAACGAGATCACGATTTTGCCAACCACGGCCTTCTCGAACACCTTTAGTCTATGATAGCCCTAACAGGTGAGCGAGGTATTTATTATTTTCTTTTAGTGTTTAACTACCCATCCCTTATTTATTTAGTTAGGTTTTCACTTTTTACACTAACTCTACTGTGGGTTATCCTGACAGCCCCTTTGTGCGCCGGCACCCACATAGAGCCACTCTCCCTAGAATTCCCAACTCACATCAAAATCAAGGGATCATACCCTCAAGTACATGGGGACATAGACTAGAAACAAACGCGAGGCAAATCCATCCCGCTATAGACATGTGACCCAAGCAACAACACAAAATGATACACTTAAGGTATACACAAAATCACGATCAATAACCAAATGAAATCAAAACTCCATTATAAAAGCCTCCTAACATTATGAAACAAATTTCCAAACCTCTGGAAGTTGTTACGACTACCCTATCTCCTATTGAAAATTTAACCAATTAAACAACCTCGATAACAAAATTAAATTATTACTTTACCTAAATCAATTCCACTAAAAGAAGACAATTAAATAAATTTAATTAAATAAAATTTAATAAATATTTCTTTTCTAATTCATCTAAATATATATATATATAAAATTATATTACATATTCATCAAACGAAATACCACTCTATTAAAAAAAAAAAACACATATGTATATATATATATATATATACATATATATATATATATATAGAATTAATCTTTTAAATGTAAAAATATTAATTAATATTAATTTAAAAATTTCTAAATTTTAAATTATCATTTAAAATAGCCAAAAATTCGTATTGAAACAAATAAACGAAATTTAAAATCATGAATTAAAATAACAATAAAATTTTAATAAGGACTGACGCAGCCCCCAAGTGGCCGCGTACCTCCCCATAGGGGAGGACGCAGCCCCCAAAGGCTGCGTACAGCAGTCTAAGGACTGCTGTACAGCAGTCCTTCGACTGCTGTGCGTGGCCCTTGTGGTCTGCGCGCGGCGGGGTGGGTACAGTACCGTGCCCACCCACCAATTCAAAAGAATTTAAATTTATATATTTTTTTTAAAATTTAATTTATTTGTTTACATTTTAAATGAAATTCGATATAACTATATATTATTTTATATAAAAATTCTGACGAATTTCTGAAGTACGGAAGTTCGTCAGATTTTATATATATGAATATATATTCTAAAATTTTCACAGACAGAAATATTATGAAATTTAATCCTTTTGCACAGAATATATATATAGTATTATTATTATTTTTTTACAGAAGACAGAGCAAATAATAAAAACACAGTTTACATTTAAATGAAAATTTCACAGTGAAGAAATAACAATTTTCTTTTCCAGTGACAGAATACACAGAACACAGAAAATTTGAATCATTACAGCCATCACATGGATTAAGAGGTTTTCTTTTGCTAATTTCTCTGTGATTCATATTTTTCCTTGCACAAATTTATTCTAAGTTTTCTCTGTTCATTTTGGTTTTATTTTTCTATTGTTTGCTAAAACTAAAATTTACAGAGGCAACAAAAGCCTTAACGGCAACAGCCTGAAACAAGATTTTCTAAATCTTTCAAAGAAGATATATACTAATATACAAAGGAAACAAATTGGATTCAGAGGAATACCTGTTTCCTGTAGGCTGTAGAAGTAAGAGTTGCACCAAAACCCTGCAGCTTTAAGGCTCCTCCCAGAAGCTCTTCCTCCAGCCAACAAGAAATTCTTCTGCAGCTTCTTCCAAATTCCCTCACAAAACAACAACAGGAAAACCACAAAAATTCACCAAGATTCACCAAAAACCCCCTTTCCCCACTCCTCTCAGCCAAGTTTTTTCCCGTGAAGCCTTTCTGTTTTTCCCATGCCTGTTTTTCTTCCGGGAATCAAATCCTCCACCCAATATCATTTATTTTCCACAACTTCCCGTACAACTCCCCATAAAATAAATTTAATAATTTTATTTTTATATTTTATTTTATTTATTTATTTATTTTATTTTATTTTATTTTATTTATTTATATTTTATTTTATTTATTTTTATTTTATTAACAATGGAACTTCATAAACTATTTATTTAACTCCAAAAATGCAATAGCAATAATTTTTTTTAAAAAAAATATCAACACAGTACGATTATTTTATTTAAACTATTGCCTTAATAAAGAACATAACTCAACTAATTAAACCACAATTAACTTAAAACTCTGTCAATTAAATAAATAATTGATCTCACATACCCAACATTAATTAAATTACACTTAATTAAAAATTGATAAAAAAATTAATTAAATCCCAAACTAAACTGTTAACCAACACGGACACATTTACAAACAAGGAAAAATAAAAACAAAGACAAACAAGGACTCACAGTAGACGGACTTGGGACGGGAATTCTTTCCTAACCACTCCTTTTTTCAACATCAATCCCATTGGGTTTATTTTGGTGCTCGCCCTGTCCTGCCGAAGCAGGTGGAATCGAGACTTAGTACCTGCATCCTGCATAAAACAAATGTCGTGAAACATATAAATCTCCATAGAAAACACACCGTGAAAGGAAATCGCAGGATGACAGGGCACTTGCAAGCAAGTGATGTCACTCTGTCCTTTCACCAAGACTCACAAGTAGACACACCAAACAATATAACAGCATAAACTCGCAACATCAACGTATATATATTATTAAAAGCACCACAAAAGTCATATAACATAATCACCATAAATAAGTATCATCTAACATCATAAGTAAAGTCTAATGCAACCAAACAACCAAACCATAAATCCAAGCACAACCAAAATGGTGAACTGATCACCCACACAACCAAGTACAAGATCTGTCCATAAGAGTAACAACAACATGAGGGGTATCACATCCTCCCCCCCTAGGATGTGGCTTACTCCTGGAAGCCACTAAATATGTATGGATAGGCCTCTCTAATGCGGGATGCATCCTCCCATGTCGCAGTAGTCTCATCATTTGGGTCCCACTGGACCCGCACCTGCTCAATATCTCTGCCCCTGAGGGCGAGTCTCCGATGCTGTAGCACGGCCACGGGCTCGAGTGCTAGCTGTCCGTCCTCGACCTGAAGAGCATTCCAATCAAGTACGTGAGTAACATCAGGAAAGTATGGTCTAAGTACAGAAACGTGAAAAACATCGTGAATCCGTGACAGGCTGGGTGGCAAAGCTAGACGATAAGCAACGGGGCCGATCCTCTCCAAGACTTTAAATGGACCTACAAAACGAGGTGCGAGCTTGGAACCCTTTCCATAACGGATTGGGCTCTTCCGCGGTCGCACTCTCAAAAAGACACGATCACCAACAGAGAACTGGCGGTCAACTCTATGTGCATCTGCATATTTCTTCTGTCTGTCTTGAGCTGCCACAAGATGCTCTCTGATGCGTACAACCTGCTGTTCCATGTCCTGAAGCATTTCGGGACCAAGGAGAACTCTGTCCTCAAGACGGTCCCAACTCAATGGGGTCCTACAAGGACGACCATATAGTGCCTGGAAGGGAGCCATACCAATAGAGCTGTGAAATCCATTGTTGTAGGCAAATTCCACAAGATGCAAATACTCCTCCCAACGTGACTGCTGATCCATCACGTACATACGAAGCATGTCCTCAAGAACTTGATTAACTCTCTCTGTCTGTCCATCTGTCTCAGGATGGTAGGTAGAACTGAAGTTTAGTTGTGTTCCTAAGGCACGCTGCAATGATGTCCACAATGCAGAAGTGAACACTGGATCTCTGTCGGATATGATTCTTCGTGGAATACCATGCAAGCGGACAATATCTTCCATGAAGATTCTAGCAACTGATGAAGCTGTGTAAGATGAACGAACTGGGGAAAAATGAGCCACCTTGGTCAATCTGTCAACTGTGACCATGATAGCATCATGACGTCTAGAAGTCATAGGCAATCCCACAATAAAGTCAACGGAAATTATGTCCCACTTCCATTCCGGAATGAGATGAGGCTGTAATAGACCTGCAGGATGCTGATGCTCTGCTTTGACCCTCTGACACTCCAAACATCTAGCTACCAAATCAGCAATATCCCTCTTCATGCCAGCCCAAAAATATAATGCCCGAAGATCTGCATACATTTTCTTAACTCCCGGATGAGCAGAATAGGGAGCTCGATGTGCCTCAGTCATAATTAGAGTCCGAAGACCCTCAACAGAAGGCACGTAAATGCGACCCATATACCTTAGAAGACCATCAGACTCAAGTGAGTACCCTGCAAACTTTCCTTCTAGAGCTCTACCAGACTCAATTTCTGACTTCACTTCCTGATACCAACTATCAGATGGAAGTGCAATGAGGACTTGACTCCTCAAATCTACCTCAAGAGCCACTGCAGAAATCTCATGTCTCCGCCGACTCAAAGCATCTGCAACTACATTTTCCTTGCCTTGAACATATTTGACCTCAAAGTCATATTCGCAAAGGAATTCCATCCATCTTCTCTGCCTAGCATTCAGGTTTGGCTGGGTAAAAATATATTGCAAACTTCGATGGTCACTATGAAGCTCAAACCTATGACCCAACAAGAAGTGTCTCCATCTCACAAGAGCATGAACCACTGCGGCTAATTCCAAGTCATGAGTTGGGTAATTAAGCTCATGGTCCTTGAGCTTACGGGATTCATATGCAATTACATGTCCCTCTTGCATCAAGACGGATCCCAAACCCTCCAAAGAAGCATCTGTGCACACCACAAAATCCTTAGTAGGATCAGGGACCGCCAATATTGGTGCACTAATCAATTTGTCCTTAAGGGTTTCAAATGCTGTCTGACACTGTTCGGACCAAATGAACTTCTTCCCTTTCCTCTGAAGAGAAGTAATAGGATATGCAATCCTAGAAAAACCCTGTACAAACCGCCGATAATAGCCTGCTAACCCCATGAAACTACGAATCTCTGGAACATTCTTGGGTGCTGGCCAATCAACTATGGCTTGGATCTTTGAAGGATCCACTGCAATACCTGCACCTGAGATGACATGCCCCAAGTATTTCACCTCTGTTTTGTAAAAATCACACTTAGCCAAATTAGCAAACAGCTGATTGTCCCTCAAGCATTGCAATACCTGCCTAAGATGTACCTCATGCTCCTCCATAGATTTTGAGTACACTAGAATATCATCAAGGAACACAAGTACGAACCTATCCAAGTAGGTACGAAAAACTCCATTCATCAGGCTCATAAACACTGATGGTGCATTAGTTAACCCGAATGGCATAACCGTAAATTCATAATGCCCATAGCGAGTACGGAATGCAGTTTTATGAATATCAGCTTCGGCTATTCGCAACTGATGATAGCCAGACTTAAGATCAATTTTTGAGAAGACTTGAGCTCCTTTTATTTGATCAAATAAGTCATCAATTCTCGGCAAGGGATACCGATTCTTGATTGTCACCTTGTTAAGTTGCCTATAATCAATACACAATCGAAGCGAACCGTCCTTCTTTTTCACAAATATAACTGGTGCTCCCCAAGGGGAAACACTAGGACGGATGAACCCTTTCTCTAATAGCTCCTCCAACTGCAATTTAAGCTCCTGCAATTCCTGTGTTGTCATACGATATGGAGCCCTAGAAATAGGCTCAGCTCCAGGAACAAGATCTATTCTAAAATCGATGTCACGCTTAGGTGGCATCCCAGGAATTTCACTAGGAAAGACATCAGAATATTCCTTAAGAAGGGGGTAATCATCCAATGAAATTCCTTGACTCTCATCGGAGTCCAAATCATTAACTGACACAGCAAATAGCTGACAACCCTGTCTAAAGCACCTTTTCAATTGCATAGCTGAAATTAAGTGTAATGAGATAGGTCTCTAAATGCCAATGATCTCCACCTCACTACCCACATCATCTACACAATGCACTACCTTATGCCGACAATCAATCATAGCACGGTGAGCGTACAACCAATCCATACCCAAAACCACATCATATGAGCCAAGGGGTAGGATTCGAAGATCCACTATAGTTGTGAGTGCCCCTATTTGCAATTTGCAATCCTGAACTAATGACTCAACTGCAACCTTTGCCCCGGAGGCCAATTCGACCTGCCATTTAATGCCTTGCCTAGCTGCCACCAGTCCACAACGTTCCACCACTAAAGGGGAAATGAAAGAATCTGATGCTCCTGAATCAAAGAGAATAGATATACCAGTACCATTCAACACACCTGAAGTTTCAACTACAGTGCCTTGATGTTCAGCTTGACGGTTCTCTACTGCTGCAAATACCCGATGAGCTCTCCCTGCATCTCCCACTGTTGGCTCAGAAGCAGCTGGTCTCTGACTATATCCTGTAGTACTCCTCTGTGGACACTGTCTCGCTATATGCCCCTGTTGCCCACAGGAGAAGCAACCTGTACCACGTCCATACCCTCTAACTCCTGATGGTGCACTCGACTGCTGGAAGCTACCCCGAGATGGTGCTGACTGTGTACTCTGAGCGGGTTGCTCAAAGCGATCCTGTCTAACTCGTTGCCAACTACGGTTCCTTCTGCTCTGAGATCTCTCACTCTGCTGTGCCTGGGGTTTGAACTGTCTAGATTGAGACTGTTGTTGCTGCTGTGGACCTCCCTTAGAAGGTGCCCGAAAATTTCTAGAAGTCCCTGATGTTTGAGGTTGCCCACCTCGAGAACCAACACCTGTAAATGGAGCACTACCTATCTGTACTCCCGTGTGCCCTCCTAAAGCCATAGCTAAATTTTCTTCCACAAGGCGGGCTTTCTCAACTGCCACCTCCATCGTCTTCGGCTCGAAGACACGAACACCACCGCTGATACGGGCATTTAAGCCCCTAACAAAATGCTGCACTAGCATGGCCTCATCATCTCCAATACCCGCATACTGCTTGAGCTCGTAAAAACGACGCTCATATTGTTCTACGGTCATAGTCATCTGTCTCAAATCATGGAACTCGTCAGCTCTACGCTGCCTCCAGTGATCAGAAAGAAATCGGGCCCTGAACCTCTCCAAAAACAACTCCCAAGTAACCATACTGATGTCAATGTGCAATTTCTGCTCCTCTAGCCTCCACCAAGTGGAAGCAAACCCTCTGAGGTGCATGATAGCGCACCTAGCCCTAGTGTTACTGCCGTAGGGATGCATTGCAAAGCATCTATCCAAATCGATCAACCAAGTCTCTGCCTCAAGACCCCCACCTGATCCATCAAAAGTAGGGGGTCGTGCCCTCAAAAGATCCCTCATATGACCTGCCACTACTGCCTCCTGCTCAGCTGTGTTTTCCCCACGTCTAGGAGATATCTCCCTTTCCCTATCCAATCTCTGTTCCTCATCCTGCCTAGGGCCAAGACGACCCAACAACTCCTCTAACAAATGCTGCAACTGACCACCTATACCAGGTTGCTCTAGATTCTGACCACCACCTCCTATCGGATTGCTTTGGGAACTCTGAAGTTCCTCACGCTCTGACCCATGTGAGCTCGGAAGTGATGGACTATGGCGATTGGCCCCACGGCCACCACCTCGGCCTCCTCTTTGGCCACGTCCTCTACCCCCAGGCATGATCCTGCACAACAATTGAGTTATGTCAGATCAAGAGTTACGCCAGGTTGCCTAATGGAATCAACTACCTAAAGTACCCAGTGTTTGCAAACCTGGCTCTGATACCAAGTTGTAACACCCCGACGCGCAAACCCCAAAGGACAACTATTTACACAACAATTTTTTTTTTTTTAAACATAAAAACATAAAGTAAAGGTACTATGTTGTCAATTTCAACTAACATAATTTACAAATACATAACACATGTTAACCTCCTAAGTCCTTTGGGGTACACGTAGAGACATTACGTTATCTACTCATTAACAAACTAAACTAATGTCAAACATTCATTCCAAGGATATGTACTCTCACATGAAAGTGTTAAACATAAAGCATCAAATAATGATGAACCACATACACTATACAAGATCACATAACCAATAAAACATGGAAACAAAGAGATACTAACTTACTCAACTTAACAACATCAAATATATTTATATTTGCATCAGTGAATAATGTTTTAAATTACAAAGTGGGATATAATAATACATCAAGATACAATATGAATAACAGTGACCAATTATACAAGTTACAAAATACATAATCCCAACACATGGGCGAGTTACAATACAATTTACATGGTATGAACAAAGTATAAATGTATACATCAGATGATACAAAAATCTGGTACAAACTGCCACCACAATCTCTGCACTGAAGGTATGACTGTAGCATGGAAAACCCAACGGGGTGCGAAGCACGTTCCACCCGACCACCCCCGTGCTAGGAGTAGTTAAGAAAGGATTCCCGACCAAGACGTCAACAGTTAAACACATGACTCAACACAAAACATGGAAAAGAATTTATACACAAAGGAAATGTGTCACCATAAATCAACCACATAACATGACAACAATTAACTACAAAACAAACAATGAAATTACTTCCAGAGGATTTCAAATAAAACAACTAAGGAGAAACGCTAGAGGAGAGTGTCATCGCATGGCCTTCATGGATTATCCTGACATCCTAACACTAGGTGCCGCCTCCATCTATGGTTATCCTGACTGCCTATTTCAAGGTGCCGCCCCATAGGGTGACTCATGCGGAATCATGCATTACTCGTGGAAACGAGATCACGATTTTGCCAACCACGGCCTTCTCGAACACCTTTAGTCTATGATAGCCCTAACAGGTGAGCGAGGTATTTATTATTTTCTTTTAGTGTTTAACTAC
The DNA here is from genome assembly GCA_007258455.2 of Sequoia sempervirens. NCBI lineage: Eukaryota > Viridiplantae > Streptophyta > Pinopsida > Cupressales > Cupressaceae > Sequoia > Sequoia sempervirens. The sequence continues at coordinate 145,201 of VDFB02080235.1, forward strand.
CCATCCCTTATTTATTTAGTTAGGTTTTCACTTTTTACACTAACTCTACTGTGGGTTATCCTGACAGCCCCTTTGTGCGCCGGCGCCCACATAGAGCCACTCTCCCTAGAATTCCCAACTCACATCAAAATCAAGGGATCATACCCTCAAGTACATGGGGACATAGACTAGAAACAAACGCGAGGCAAATCCATCCCGCTATAGACATGTGACCCAAGTAACAGCACAAAATGATACACTTAAGGTATACACAAAATCACGATCAATAACCAAATGAAATCAAAACTCCATTATAAAAGCCTCCTAACATTATGAAACAAATTTCCAAACCTCTGGAAGTTGTTACGACTACCCTATCTCCTATGGAAAATTTAACCAATTAAACAACCTCGATAACAAAATTAAATTATTACTTTACCTAAATCAATTCCACTAAAAGAAGACAATTAAATAAGTTTAATTAAATAAAATTTAATAAATATTTCTTTTCTAATTCATCTAAATATATATATATATAAAATTATATTACATATTCATCAAACGAAATACCACTCTATTAAAAAAAAAAAAACACATATGTATATATATATATATATATACATATATATATATATATATAGAATTAATCTTTTAAATGTAAAAATATTAATTAATATTAATTTAAAAATTTCTAAATTTTAAATTATCATTTAAAATAGCCAAAAATTCGTATTGAAACAAATAAACGAAATTTAAAATCATGAATTAAAATAACAATAAAATTTTAATAAGGACTGACGCAGCCCCCAAGTGGCATTACCTCCCCATAGGGGAGGACGCAGCAAGAGGCTGCGTCCCTGATGACCGTAATGATCTGCCCTTGAGAGTGATACATACCGGCCACCCACCAATTCAAAAGAATTTAAATATATATTTTTTAAAAAATTTAATTTATTTGTTTACATTTTAAATGAAATTCGATATAACTATATATTATTTTATATAAAAATTCTGACGAATTTCTGAAGTACGGAAGTTCGTCAGATTTTATATATATGAATATATATTCTAAAATTTTCACAGACAGAAATATTATGAAATTTAATCCTTTTGCACAGAATATATATATAGTATTATTATTATTTTTTTACAGAAGACAGAGCAAATAATAAAAACACAGTTTACATTTAAATGAAAATTTCACAGTGAAGAAATAACAATTTTCTTTTCCAGTGACAGAATACACAGAACACAGAAAATTTGAATCATTACAGCCATCACATGGATTAAGAGGTTTTCTTTTGCTAATTTCTCTGTGTTGATTCATATTTTTCCTTGCACAAATTTATTCTAAGTTTTCTCTGTTCATTTTGGTTTTATTTTTCTATTGTTTGCTAAAACTAAAATTTACAGAGGCAACAAAAGCCTTAACGGCAACAGCCTGAAACAAGATTTTCTAAATCTTTCAAAGAAGATATATACTAATATACAAAGGAAACGAATTGGATTCAGAGGAATACCTGTTTCCTGTAGGCTGTAGAAGTAAGAGTTGCACCAAAACCCTGCAGCTTTAAGGCTCCTCCCAGAAGCTCTTCCTCCAGCCAACAAGAAATTCTTCTGCAGCTTCTTCCAAATTCCCTCACAAAACAACAACAGGAAAACCACAAAAATTCACCAAGATTCACCAAAAACCCCCTTTCCCCACTCCTCTCAGCCAAGTTTTTTCCCGTGAAGCATTTTTGTTTTTCCCATGCCTGTTTTTCTTCCGGGAATCAAATCCTCCACCCAATATCATTTATTTTCCACAACTTCCCGTACAACTCCCCATAAAATAAATTTAATAATTTTATTTTTATATTTTATTTTATTTATTTATTTATTTTATTTTATTTTATTTTATTTATTTATATTTTATTTTATTTATTTATATTTTAATTAACAATGGAACTTCATAAACTATTTATTTAACTCCAAAAATGCAATAGCAATAATTTTTTTTTTTAAAATATCAACACAGTACGATTATTTTATTTAAACTATTGCCTTAATAAAGAACATAACTCAACTAATTAAACCACAATTAACTTAAAACTCCGTCAATTAAATAAATAATTGATCTCACATACCCAACATTAATTAAATTACACTTAATTAAAAATTGATAAAAAAATTAATTAAATCCCAAACTAAACTGTTAACCAACACGGACACATTTACAAACAAGGAAAAATAAAAACAAAGACAAACAAGGACTCACAGTAGACGGACTTGGGACGGGAATTCTTTCCTAACCACTCCTTTTTTCAACATCAATCCCATTGGGTTTATTTTGGTGCTCGCCCTGTCCTGCCGAAGCAGGTGGAATCGAGACTTAGTACCTGCATCCTGCATAAAACAAATGTCGTGAAACATATAAATCTCCATAGAAAACACACCGTGAAAGGAAATCGCAGGATGACAGGGCACTTGCAAGCAAGTGATGTCACTCTGTCCTTTCACCAAGACTCACAAGTAGACACACCAAACAATATAACAGCATAAACTCGCAACATCAACATATATATATTATTAAAAGCACCACAAAAGTCATATAACATAATCACCATAACTAAGTATCATCTAACATCATAAGTAAAGTCTAATGCAACCAAACAACCAAACCATAAATCCAAGCACAACCAAAATGGTGAACTGATCACCCACACAACCAAGTACAAGATCTGTCCATAAGAGTAACAACAACATGAGGGGTATCACAGGTAACTTCACCAAATTTTATTCCCTTAAGCCATGTCATTTTGTATACATAGATCCTAGGTTAAGCCATCATATATTAATACATAGATCCCCTTAAGCCATCCTATATTAATAGTTAATTGTTTTTTCATTCAAGTATCATGCCTTAGACATAAATGAGGCTCACACATTTTATCATTTGTATTCAATTAGGCCATTTATATTGAATGTTTTAAGGGTATTTCCTAAACATGTATCTTACATTTTGAAATTAGAAATCTAATGCAAGTTCACTTATATCTTAGAGATCATGGATCAATTCAATAATATTCGTAATCCACCTCCATGCCCTCCATCTCCACCACCTTCACCTCCACCTCCATCCACTCCACCTCATAACCCCCACCTCCACCACCTGAAACTGATGGTTCTCTCTTGCAAGCATGAATCAATGCCAATGTTAGAACCATTCAAGATCAAATCAACATTATTTAAAATGAAGAATGTATCACACCACCTTTGAGGCTTTTTGCACCTAGGATGAAAAATGTTGTTAGGGCTATGGAAGGGGTCGTAGATGAGCATTGATGATGTCTAGAGGAGAGGAGAAAGTTTGATTCTGAAAAGGAAAACACAAAGAAATGAAGAGATGCAGTAGAGAGCCGCAACACTTTATAAATTAAGACAATGATCTTATAGTTATGAATTTATGAATTTGGTTCGATGGATATTTTGTGATGAATTTGTGAATTTGGTTGGATGAATATTTTGTGTGATGAATTTATGAATTTGGTTGGATGGATATTTTTAGTGATGAATTTATGAATTTGGTTGGATGGATATTTTTATTGATGAATTTATGAATTTGGTTGGATGGATATTTTTTAGTGTTGAAATTATGAATACAATAACTTATAATGATGAATTTATAATAGTATATATTTTATGAATATCTACTATCATGATTTCTCCTATTGGAAAAATGTAATTTATATATGCATTAGACATAAATGAGTTTTCTGGGAATGTTTCAATTTTATTTTTTAGTGTGTATGTATGTATTAAAATTACATAGTTCTAGGTCTTAAATTTTGAAATTTATATGTACACAATTTAGTTGAATGATGTATATGCATGCATTATGCATCATGTTTTTTAAATTTTAAATGTATGTAAATCTTAAATTTTGAAATTTGTATGTGCATGCTCAAGTTCAATCAATGTATGTATGTGTTTGTATTTGCATGTACGTTTAAAATTTAACTATTTCTTGTAATTTTGTAAGTTTGTATGTTAATTTTGTATAATTTAATGTAGATGAACACTTATATAGATGCCATGAATCAATTTGACATTGATGATATCATCAATCCACCACCTCAACAACCTCCACCTCCACCTCCACCCTGTCCACCTCATATCCCACCTCCACCACCCGCTGGATCATATGAGGCTCGCTTGCGAGCACGTATCAATGAACATGTGGCATCCATTCAAAAACCAAATAAATGCTATGCAAATGAAGCATTGATTCCACCAAATGTGAGATGTTTTACATCTGTGGTGCAAAATGTTGTTGATGCCATTAGGACTATTGTTTCTGACTTAGATAGGCATAGACAAAATAGAGAGGAGATGAGACCATTTTATGCAGATGATCTCTCATATAAACAAATTTTAGACCTAAAAATAAAAAAATCCCATCTGGCCCCTTATTTTATCGACCCTAATACTCAATAGCCCATTCCTACCACTAAATCTAGAATATCCATGAGGTGGTGTATACATCCACATATGAGTGCACATTTTTGGGATCAATGTTATATGGTATTTGACAATCCACCACACACTAATCTAGAGGTCCCATTATATTTTTTGAGGAAACTATATTTAGAGTTTGTTATGGGTCAAAAGCCCAATTATTTTGATTTTAAATCATTTCAGAGTGTTGGTGGCAGCATGTCATAATAGAGGTTAGGGGCAAGGGTTGATCCCCAATGCCTTGTGCATGTGCAACCCCTTGTTGTTCCTCTTGGTCCTGCCATTTCCACACTTGTGCATCAACATGTAGTGGTATTGACATTAGGATCCCTCAGTACACTCGTAGGAGACCTTGATCAACGTGCTTTTGGGATAGTGGCTAGGGAGCATAGAGACCATGATGATGGAGGAGCATTCTATGGAGTTGGTCTTAGTACCACTCCATGAGTGTAGACACCACATGTATGTACTAGTTTCCATCAGCTATGTTATGGACTTGATCAATCCACACCCAGTTTGGGTGGACATGGAGATTCTGGTGGATCATTTGGTCACCTCAGTTCATTCATAGAATTTCTTGTTGCACATCACCCTAAGGACAATGCAACACAGGTATAAATATGCATCTACATGTGAAATTTATAAGAGTTTTAGTGAACATATATATCAAAAAAAAAATTGCAAAAAATTTTAACAATCAAACTATTTGGTGTATCTAGATGACACTAATGATGGGGCAATCATCTACACCGCGAGTACATATGTCGACACCAGTCTTAGTTGGCAACCCTTATGGGGTATTTTGATTTCATTTTTTTAAATTATATATGAAATAATTTTTAACTTGACTTTTAAATTTATAATTCAATCATGAACATATGTTTTAAATATTTATGTTGGTTTAGGGGAGTCAATCGACTTCCACATTGATTCCACCCGAGGGGTTGTCAAGTGCTCCTCCACTGTCGAGCATTGTAGATTAGGGGTAGGTAAATTTATATTGTAAATTATTTTAACTTACATTACTATAGTTACAATTATGAATTTTAAATTCACTATATATCAAATGTGCATGTACACTTGTAAATATTATAAGCTTTAAATGTCTATATGTATGTCTGGGTTGATATGACAATGAGAATGGGCATCGGAAAAACATTAGATGATGTAGCTACTCGTGAGGCCTTTGAATTTTAGGTTGTTTAAAAAAGTTTCTACACAAAATGTGCAAACTTGAATATATATATTTTAACCTAATTCAAGTATACATGCTTTAAATTTGATATTGTAGGACTTTGTTAGTGTGACTTTCTATCATGACTCAGTCATAGTTACACCTCTAGGAGGACATGTAGAGTAGGCTCCAAATATCATGGTAATTTAAATTTTTGATTATATTTAAAGTCAATTACAAATTATACATTGTGAATAACTTTAATTAAATTTAAAATTGAATATATGTATATATATGAGCTCATACATGTTAATTTTTTTTTAATAGCATGAGACACATCTTGTAGTTAACCATGTACAAATCGGTCTTGGAGTAGAGGGTTTACAACCTCCTACTGTACAATTTAAATATGATAAATTATAAATTAAATTGAATTAAATCATTTTTAATTGTAGACTTACATCTAATTTCAACTTTCTTTCTCTTGTATATGTAGATTGATTCAGAGAATTTAGAGGTTGGTCCAAGTGCACCAGAGCATCTAGAGCCAAATATGATGGTAATTTATTTTTTTAATGAATTATAATTTAAATTGTCATTAAATCATTTTTAATCATCTTACATATGATTTCATATTTCTCTTGTACTGAAGGGTCAAGTATTTTGTTGGACTTTATTTCATGCACTTAATATATTGTAAATAATGGACTTTATTATTGTTTAATTTTAATTTACACATGTTCATTTATTATTTTATGTGAAATTTTAATATGTAATTGATAGGACATATTTGTACTTTTCAAAGGATTCATAGTCAAGACATTAATGTGAAATTAAAGTTGAAATTAATAGGACATTTTAATATTTGTACTTTTCAAATTTAGTGATCCATACATGATATACATTCAATAATTAGTGATAATTAGTCAATGAACTTATTTAATTCACCTCCTAATAGGATGTCTTAAGGGGTCCTAAGAAAATAAATCATAATCTACAAACAAAAGCAATCCGTTTATATACCACAAAGGATGAAATTTTAAGAAATAAACAATACCATACAAGATTAGAGAACAAAAGCATTAATAAATTCTATAAACTAAACATAAATACCAATCAAAATGCAACGAGTTTTGCCAGAAAAATTGTTTTATAAGTATACACCATATTTCCTAGTTCTTTTACAACATACAATTAAAGAACTTAATTATCCAAAAATAGGCCAAAGTTTTGAAATTAAATCATGTACTCCCATATTTACAAATCATACAAAGTTCTAGAGAAAACTTAAGAACATAAAAGTCCTCTTGACCTCATTTTTCACAAAAAACACTAATTTATAAGTTGTCAAAACAACTAATAGCATCCAACAAAAATACTACATCCTTCTTCCTCTACATCCACCCTTTCTTCTGGTACTGTCTGTTGGAATGGGAGTCACATCCTCTGTCAAAAGAGACAACTAAGTTAATCTACAAGTTTCCATGTAATTGGAAACATCCTAAACCAAATGATTTCAAAATACAAATCGAATAATAGCAAACATCTTCACCTATGGATGTATTAAGGGGATGAAATTCTTTAAAGTACATGCCTCATATTTAATTGCAATTGATATAATTAACTTAGAATTTATGATGACTCATCATAACAATCACATTCTATATAATTTAAATAGTGTCAATGTTTATTTAATTCATGTCATAATAGGATGTCTTAAGGGGTCCTAATACGACGTCTTAAGGGGATCAAAGAAGAGTATAATTAAGTATAAATATTAAGTGATATAAAAAAGTATTATACTTTAGGGTGACTCATCATAAAAAATGATATAATTAAGTATAATATTTAGGAAATGTCCTAATATGACATCTTAAGGGGTTCTAATACAACATCTTAAGGGAATCAAAGAAGTAATATACATGTTTTTTAGTGATTATACAATCAAATATAAAGTTTAAAAGTAGGAAAACATGCACATTTAACAAAGAAAATATATAGAATATTGATTTTGATACATAAAAGTACATAGAGTATAACATAGAGTACAATTGTGTATGTACATGTATTTGTAATTTGTACAAAATGTTTAATTGTGTAAGTATGTATGTACATATATGTCAACTCAAAACAATATTTACCAAATTTGGCTATGCCATCTCAAGAACATCTAAAACTTGTGCCCAAAATGTAGTAGGTCTTCATGCCACCTGATATCAAAATGGTACAAGCAATATCAATGAAATCATCAAAACATACCATGCCAATATTTTTCAATAAAATATTTAATTTGAACATTCAATTTCATGTCAGACCTCGGGAGTCGACCACTAAAACTCCAACATTGGTTAATTGGATAATTTTCTATACTTTCTCTTCTTTTTTCCGCTCTTAGCAATGTTTTAGGATGTATTTGTAGAGCTTCCCTAATATTGCTTACCATTCTTTTATTCAAAGTTTCTTTATTAACTATAGTTGTTATAACTCTTCTTGCTACATTTTTTTTATCTTTAGATCGATTATTCTTTCCAATAGATTGAATGACACTATCAATAGTAGACAACATGTTTTAATGATTGAACTTTTCTTTTTGGTTTAACAAAAAAGCCTAACTTTTTCATTACTTTTCTCATTTTTCACATTCTCATCAATTGCATCATTAGTTGACATTGAAATGCAAGTTTTTTAAGATAAAAGAATATTTTGTATAATCTATTTGCATGTGTTCTTATTTGCTTCCAAGAAATCTTACGAGGAAGATTATCCAAAACATCACTTTCAATTTAAACAAAAATATTTTCATTAAATTCAACATCACATCCTAGATTTTCATTTTCATTTTCAACTTCAAAACGATTTTCATTTTCATCTTCATTTTCATCAACAAAATGGTTTTCATTTTCATTTTCATCAACAAAACAGTTTTCATTTTCATTTTCAACAAAAAGGATCATTCTCATTTTCATTTTCAACAAAAGATTTCTCATTTTCATTTTGAACAACATTTAAACGATTTTGATTTTGATTTTCTAATTTATTTTCAACAAATTGTATAAAATTTTCTTCTCTCTGAATATTATCAATGTCAACATTAGTAAGTCCAACATCTTGTAAAACTTCTACAAACAAATTTTCCATTTCACTAAAATGTGGATTTGAAGACATACCTAGATTTGTGCCTATTGAAACATTCTCCATAGCATTGAAAGAGGGATTTGAAGAAATACTAGGACTTGTTTGTATATAATTTTCCAAATTGATTTCTTTCAAATTATCTTTGTCTACAACCATGGTCTCCTCAATGTTTTTACCTTCAATAGTTGTGGAATTGGATGCTTCAACATTATTTATTGATCGAATCCTCATTTTTCTATTTCTTTTCCTTTTTGCTTCTTTATCTTTCCTTGCTTGAATTTCTTCAGGAGTTGATGTTTCCCTATCTTTCCTCTTATTACGAGCTTGTGAACCCATGATTATAAAATTCTCAAGCACAAATGAATGTCAATAATGAAAGTTTTCCAAAAATTCAATCCAAATTGCAAGTTGAAGACCTATAAAGACAAAAGTTTTCCTCTTTTGTTCCTCCATACGAGTAGAAAACTAACACAATTCCACTTAAAAAAATGTTTACATGATGCCTCCTTTCAAAAATTCAATCCAAATTGCAAGTTGAAGACCTATAAAGACCAAAGTCTTCCTCTTTTGTTCCTCCAAATGAGTAGAAAACTAACACAATTCCACTTAAAAAACTGTTTACATGTTGCCTCCTTTGAAAAATTCAATCCAAAATATAAGTTGAAGACTTGTAAAGAAAAAAGTTGATAGAAAATGGCCTAATTTTTCGCAGTCAACCGTACATGTGAAGTTGCAGATTTCATAGTAAAAGTTTTCCAGTAATTTTTTTTTTTAAAATGGTAAAAATAGAAATGAAATCCCATTTATAAAATGGGATCTCGTTTAATAAAACAGGATCCCATTTAATAAAATGGGATCCCATTTTATAATTGGGATCCCATTTCCATGTCAATGGTCCAAACATTTAATATTGGGAAATAGGATCCTGATTTACAAAATGGGATCCCGTTTCTAAAAATTTGAAATCGTCTTTGCTTTGTGGTCGGGTTTTTGGCTTGTATTTTGGTTCGAAAAAATAATTGGGGATCCGAACCTAGGCCTTCAACCTAGTTTGACTTGTAAGTTGAAGGTCCTGACAATGTCACAAAAAAATAGTGACTTTGGACATATGGCTGACGACTTTTTTTGTAGAATTTTTTGATGAAATTAAACCCATTATAGATGAGATAGTGCAGATTCCAATTATGTAATTTCTTTTACAATTGGATTATTTTTTCTATTTTTCAATTAATTTATGATGAAACTAGTCCATAAACTTGAAATATCAAGGTTTTTTACTATTTTAATAACTTTTTATTAAAACATTTTTTTAAAAATGAATTGCATGAAAATGTACTTCGAACAATTCTTTTCAATTAAAAAATAAAATCAAAAGATGATAAGTTTAGGTCATCTTATGTGATGTACACAACGATTTTTCAAAACGACAAATATGGCTAATAAAAATTTAACCAAAAAAAATCAATAAAAAATTACAAAAAAAATTTAAAAATGTGCTTCAATGAGTTAAAAATATTTTCCCAAAAGGATTTAGAAAAATACAATAGTTTAGGTCAAAATATGGATGACGTACACATGCATGGTATGGTAAAAAAAAAGTGACTTTTAAACAGTGGTTTTTAGAAACGCCTATTGAAAATCAATTTGTAGCATCTGGGTATTGAAATAAATTACATATTTGGAAACTATGTAATGCCCCGCCACACAACCCTAGAGGAAGTTGCAATTTACTACTCAAACGTACTAATTTTTTTTATTTTTTTTACAAATAACATGCAAGTTCACTACCCATTGCCAACAACCTCTAAGGTTATGAGACTAGAATTACTTTAAAACCCAAACAAGAAACATGAATTGAAACCAAAAATTTAATTACTTAATAAATTAAGAACACATACATTCCATGCATGCCAAGTTACATCAAGAATAAAAGATACCACATGTTTTCAAATAACAATAATTTAACAATAAGATTATAGCTCTCATTCCCCGAATGAGGTAAATCCAATAAGCATGGTTACATAATACAACTTCCACCTCGATAACAAATGAGGGGTAATAAATTACAATATCAACTGAAAAGAATAAAGCATGAAATGAAACTAGATCCCATGAGCTCTCCAATTGGAAATCTTGTCCACACGAACAAGAAGACAACCCAACGGATTAAGGTGCACGTTCCACCCAACCATGTGATACCTGAAGGCTCACCCCCTATGCTAGGAGATAGTAACAAGGAATCCTATAGAAGACCATTAACCCCTAGACACAGGCTAACTCACAATGACACAACCAATAACATTAACCATACAACCATAAGGATAACACAAGTACAACTCTAACATCACCAACATAAGTCACATTGCTTCTAGAAATAAAATAGATCAGGTATGATAAGAAACCATACACAGAAAATCACGTACCAACTGTTGTCGTAGAAAGAGTGTCATCACATAGCTCGACATGGGATATCCTTTAGGAATCTTCATAGGCTCCGACCCCCACTATGGGTTGTCTTGGTGGCCTCAGCCGAATCCTGACACCCATACTCACTCATGCAGAATCAAATCTCTTGTAAAGACAAGATAGATGACCTTACCATTCCAGGCCTTCCCACTCATCCCAAGCCTATACGAGCACTTGCGTCTATGAGTGAGGCTCAATTATCTTAATTAATGTGAAATACTACCTAAACTTCTAAGCATATTGTTTTAGTTATCACTTGATTAAACCACCTCTGAAGGTTTCCTAGTTTACCTCTTTGGGCTTTGGCGCCTAACAAAAGCCACTCTTCTACTTGACAACAAACCAACACAAAACCATTCACCAAGGGTGCCAAAGTGCATACCAACAATGATAAAACCACTCCAACTCTAGGAGGAACACATAATGAAAACTCACTCCAAACATTGGAGACAACAAAAGTACTCAAACCCCTCTCCAAACACTGGAGGAAACAAAACACATAATCCACTCCTTCCAAAGGAGGCAAAAACCACATAACCACTCCTACACCAAAGGAGGCACAAAACATCCCCGTTAGTGAAAACTGGGTAAAACAACAGGATACAACTATATTCCCTACCCAAGGCAATACAACGGTTGACTAACATAATACAACCCCAAAAGTTAAACCCCTTTTGGAAGACTTACCAACCCTTCTAATCAACTTCCCCAAAGTGAAAACAGAAGAAGTGCACATTCAAGAAGGACAATCAAACAAGAATTAAATCTATATTTGAATTTCCTAAATCCACTTCCTTCATTTAACATTCAGTAATTTATTGCCTTAATAAAACTGACTTAATAATGTCTCTTTCAGACAAAAGATGAAATTTAAACCAAATATTTAATTCCCTAATTGCTTTTAAATAATAATAAAAATAAACATTTACTTCTTCGATTTAAAACATATAATTTTAAAATAACTATTTCTCTTTTGCAAAATAAATCATTTTAGAATCAATTAATCTCACTATTAAACTCCTTACATTTAAATCCAATATTTTCCCTTTCAAATATATTATTTTACAATAAAATCAATAATTTGACTATGAACACAATATTCTAAATTCCTCGATTACACATTTCATGAAAATAACTAATCTTATTGTAAATTCGTTTGCAACGAATAAGAACTATAATTAAAAATCCCTCTCTTAAACATTTCATTTCATTTAATACGAATATTCCTTTCCCTTAAAATCATTCCCTTATTTAATAACTATTTGTGCATTTGACAGGCAATAATAAATTTAAATCTAAAGATTTACTTCGGTTTCCCATTAACATTTAAATATACTAAAATCCCATTTCCCAGTTAAAATCATTTCATTATAAAATAGCTACCTGGACATAACACAATAGTCATAAAATTGCTCTAAGCAAGGTCAATACATAATTCAACTCTAGATGGATGACAACCTTAAGGTATTAAAAGATGTCACATAACGTGATTACATAGAGTTTATCTCTTCACTACACATAATGATTAAAAACAATTGTGTTATAGTAAAATCATTATAAAATCAATATTTGGACATATACATATCTATTAATTAAATATTCATTAAAATAAGAACACCGTATCTATATAAATTTAAAATTCATTTCTCACGTTTAAATATTATCTATTTAACCATATGCACATTTTCCAACTTCCTTAATTAAACAAAAGATCAAAATCCATTTTCTAAAAACACCATTCTCTTACAAAATCAATATTTGCATCATTAAATAAAATATCCCTCTTAATATCAATATATTTAAATATAAATATATATTAAACATATATACAATTATATATAAATATTATTTAAATATATATATTTTTTAAAATCAATTCAAACTTCAACTCATTTAAATCAAACCCCATTTATTTCAAATATATAATAATAAAATATTTTATTTTAAATTATAATATATTATATATATAATATTTATATATATTATATATATAATATGTGAATAATATAAAATAAATTTAAATAAAATAAAATTTAAAAATAAAATAAAAAAATGAATTACCTTTTTGTTGACCCACGAGCCCCCAAAGGAGGGGCCTTCCTAAGGCTGCCAGAGCCTCTGTGGAATTTGTGTACTCCCTATGTGCTTCCCCATAAATTTGTGGAGTCTTTGCCACAACAGCTCCACAGGGTACCAATGCACAACTTGATAGAATTTATATATATATATATATATATATTTTAAATAAAATTTTAAAAAAAGACAAACCCCTATTACAAAGATTTTTCTGTGTAAAAAAAAAAATTTTTTTTTTTATAAAAGCCAACATAACTTCACCCTTTGAAAATATATATATATATATATATCTTCATTGTTTTACAGTCAAATTATGCAACTTTTCTACATAATTTTTTTACAATAAAATTGATTTTTCAAACACAATATCCTGGTTTCAATTTTAATTTTGATATGAAATATTTCAACTCCAAAATAGATGTTTTCAAATTTCATTTTGTTTCATTCAATTTCCTATTGTTAAAATTGAAGATTTTTGTTGCAAGTTTTGCTTTTCTACAAAAAATATCAAAATTTCTTCAAGATTTCAACTGGGTTTTCAAGAATGATTGCAACAAGTTTTCAAAACAATAAAAGAAACAAAGAAAACCTGTTTGAAGCTTGAAGGACACTAATACATTTGACTGCAAAATATGATGAAACTGTCTGACGAAATATGTAAAATTCGATGTTTGTTAGGTGCTTGTAAAATTTGATGTGTAATTTCCATTTTTTTTGAAAGTTTATCCCCGACGTTCGTCAAAATTTTGATGAACCTGGGGTTCATCAAAATGTCGGCTATTATTTTGGTGAATTTTGACAAACATGAAAAATTAAAAATCAAATTGTGGCCGACATAAAAGAGTAGGTTAGATGCGATTTATTCGCGGCCAGTGTTTTGCTCTACTTGAGGCAGGTTAAGGAGAACTAAGGATGATTTTTCTTAGGAAAATCAGAAAAATTCAAAGAAGATATCATGAGTTGAGGGGTAGTAATTGTCTTTTAAATTAGGTTGTGAGAAGTCAGTTGTAGTTCGAGGTTTGAAAATCATATTTTAAAGCAACATCTCATCGATTTCATTTTTACTAGGGTTAAGGGTTTTGAGAATTTCATGTCCAAATTTTGTTGTGTGGAATCACCATAAGATCACAACGGAGGAACAGATTCTTGTGACTGTAATTATGTGATCCATAACTGTATTGGTCATGTGGCACAATTGTGCTATAAAAAATACAAGATGCATTCATGTGTGACCCAAGTCTAATGTGGTTATGTTGTGATAGAAATGGAGGCACTCATATAATGTAGTTAATTCAGGTTGTATAATGTAGGTGTCATCATCATTGGGTGCATTTAGGTTGTCTCAAGTTTAATAGGATAGGATGTAATTATAGCATGATTGAAGAGTTATTACCTCTTGCTGCAATAAAGAGCCTATAACTCTGGTTGATATGCAGAGTGGTTGTGTTATATCAATTATGTAGTGCATTCAAGCACAACCCATGTTTAATGGGCTATTCTAGAGAGTGATCAAGATTTTCTAAACTTTATGAATGTTACTTGACATATATTTGCATAATCTGAAATTCTTTCAGAGGATTTTGAAGTATCAATGTACCCTATATAGAGTTTAGAATGATTTCTTTTAATTAAAAAAATAAATAAATGATGTATTTCCCTGTAATTAGATAATGTGGAGTTCTCCTAAATCTGCCTCAGCACACTATCCTCTTTGGCACTGTATTCATTACTCCAGCTACTAGGTTTTTGCATGTGACATCTTTAATATCTTCATGACCGTGGCTTTTAAATAGATCCCAGTCTTTGCTTTAATCCTTTTCATGGTAACCCTTGAGTTCCATAATCCACCTTCAATCTCTTCTAAGAGCGTTGTCTTAAGCTAGACTGCATAGTATGCATATAAATCAAGTCTTTCATACCTACCATTGTTCCAAACCACCACTCATT